>SNQJ01S0049248.1:9658-29084 GCA_010110895.2 Picea sitchensis | reverse complement strand
AATATTTGCCCACAATGTCTGCCAAGGAAAATGCTCTGATACCACTTGTTAAGAAACAAAATAGATCTACAAATATAATCACCACAAATACTGAATACAAAATAGATCCACAAAGCAATATATAAGAAACCACACTTTATTATTACCAAACCCTTGAGGTAGGGCAACACCATACAATGGATCCTATTATGGAAGGGATCCTCTCATGTTCACTTTCCTCTTTGAGGGGGAATCCTCCTATTGAGATACCTCTCCAAATACCATACTTCTCTTCATATCTTATTACATTGCTTGAACTTCTTTATATAGTGCTACCATCACCTAAGAACATTCTAGAGGAGGAATTTTCTAGAAGTAGAACCTTATAAGAAGTCCTCTTCCATTTATTATATCTAACTACCTATTTATTATGTCTAACTATCATAGTGGGCCTTATTTAATAATATAGTGGACCTAGTCCACCTTACATTGAATGGCCTCCACTATTATCACTATGGGCCCTCTAAGCCCCCACTACCACCTCTCTAGCTACCTAACAAAATCAGTGAGCATATTTATTTTCCAAATGAAATAGAAAAATATTTTATAAATGTTTACCTCTATGTTTGTGTTTGTTGTAGTGTTTATCTATGTTTGTGTTTGTTGTCGTGTTTAGCTTGATGCTTATTATGCTTCCTTCACTTTTCCAACTTTGTTTACTAAGACATTTGAAGGTTGACTATGTAAAATACAAAAGTGTATATAATATATTGTATGCCATAACATAAGGTTGAAAGTCAATTAAGAGGTAATCCTACAAAGAAAGATAAAACTAGATTTTTTTTCAAGATTTGATAGATTTGTGGGATTATACAAGATTTCATGATTTCTCTTCCTTATACATCTATAAAAATCTTTATTGGGCCCTCTTTCTACAACCCAATATGAGGGAGATGTGCAATTCCTTTCATGTTCAATAGGGAGTTGACATATAACATTTAAAAAATATTAATAACAAAAAAATATTTCAATATCAATATTATATATTATTATGATGATGGTTAAAGTGTGTGTGTGTGTGTATAAGTGTGTGTATTAAAAAAAAAACTACAGTTAAAAAATTTATTATTGTTTCAAGAGGCTTTTTCTATAACCTAGTATAAGGGAAATGTGTAATTCTTTAAGTGCTCAACATGGAGTTGACAAGTAGCATTTAAAAAATATCAATAACAAAAAAATATTTCAATGTCCACCATAAATAAAACATTTCAATATCAAGATTATATATTTTTATGATGATGGTTAAAGTATATATATATATAAAAACAATGTTTTTCATAACAATATTAATATGCTAAAAGTGAGAGTGACTTACATCACATATTGAAATCAAACAATATGGAATATATTATAAATAGAAATATAATAAACATAATGAGAAAACACACCAAATAATAAAACCAAAATAAAATAAATGTGATATATATAAATATAGATATGTCAATATAATAAACATATATTGTTAGATACAAATATAAGATGAACACATACTACCCATAAAAATTATATAATACGATATATTATCAAACCCAATTTTAATTTTCTAAAATATATCATCAAAACTCAATTCTAATTTTCTAATTACATGCAGATACAACCAATACAACTTCATCTTAAGTCCTTACCCTCAATCAATTCTTTTATTTTAAAAAAGTTTTCATGTTAATGGATTCGATAGCTAAGATGGAACTATACTAAAATAAATATAAACTATAATGATGAAGCTATAATTTAATTAAAAATTAAATTCAAATGTTTTGTGTTATTTTAAATTATATTTAAAAATTTAAGGTTGGTGATTAATAAGTATCACGCAGATACATAGAAAGCTAACGCCCAAGCTATCAATACGGGATTTTGGACCATGTTACTCTGATAAAGTTTCAGATAAGCAATCGTCTATCGCAAATAGGGCTGGAATTTTAAGTTCATTTTAGTTGTGAAATAAAAATTTGATTATGATTTTAAAATTTTGAATATGTTAAATTTTAAATTGGATGTAAATAAATAAAATAAAAAAATCATATATAATTTTTTGAAATGTATTTTATTTATGATTTAATTAAATATAGAATTTAATAATAATAATAATTTATTTTTAAGTTCACTATAAAGTAGGTACATAATTTATATATTATACAAATTAAAAAAAAAAGTTCATAGTATTTTTGGGAGAGGAACAGCTAAATGGTGGTTATTGGAGGCTCGGCTTGTAGGTTCGGGTTGTTTTTTCCATCTTTCCTGGTATAGGGTTTTGTGTGTAGTTTTGGCATCACTAGTCGGGATATGAGTGTTCTAATGGATTTTAGGGGTTTTAGGGAGAGGATTTGATGGTAGGTCAGGGGTTTGTCAATGGATATAGGGTTAGGTGAGAGATGGTTGTACATGTCTCAGATCTAGATGAGGATCTGGTTGATGACCATTGGTGGAGTCAGGGGGGTTTATTAAAGTCAGACGAGGACTACCAAGAGGATTTAACAAGGATTAGACTAGCCTGTGTACCGGATGATGTGAGGGAGGTCAATCTCGAGGCTGACTTGGAGGCTCGAACATCGAATAGGACAGATGGCGAGGCCAAATTTGAAGCTAAGGAAAACAAAGTTATTGAGGTCATTAATGACCTTTTGCTTGGGAATTGGGCAAGGGAGGTAAGTGGAAAACTCAAGATCAACATTTTCGTCAAAGTTTAATTTTGTGGATTACTCGAAGATAGGGATTCCTGGTAAGGTTACAGTTGAGGGAATAGGAGGGAGGGTTAACAAAGGGGCTCCCCATGAGGTGTTAGCATCTTCTAAACCTGTGCGAAATAGCCTGGCAGAGACAAAGCTTGGTTTTGGGAAAGGAAAATTCTTGAGGGGTGCGGAGATTGGGGATGGAAAGGATAAGTTTGAGGCGGATGTTGTAGGAGTTAGCAATAGAAAGGTGTTTTATCAGCGGGCAGGACTAAAACCATGGAAAGAGAAAAAAGCTAAGTTAAAACTCACCCTAGGAAGAGACTTAGGGATGAAAGAAGTTGGTCATTACTCTCTTCGGGGTCTTGTTGGCAGGTTTGGTTACAAAGCTATGGAAGCGAAGGAAATTCACAGTTGGGTTTTGGAATGTTGGGGTCATGTGCTGGGTTATATTCCAGAGGTGTACATATTTTCCAAGGGATGGTTTTGCTTCCTGTTTCAGTCTCCGGAGGATGTGGAACAGATATTAAATAAGGTTTGGATTGTGAAAAATGGGAGCCTCATGCTTAAACGTTGGCATGTTGCTTTCAATCCAAAGAAAGAGATTATCAAGTACAGACACTTGCGGGTCTTAATGTTCGGCTGTCCACTCTTAGTTTGGAACCGGGAGGCATTCAGGGACATTGGAAATGCGATTGGTAAATTCCTATTTGTGGATTCTGGGTTATTAGCGGGATCTGATAGGCGGATGGGGAAAATACTTGTGGATATTGATATGTTTGAAGGTTTGTTGGTCGAGATTGAGATTGTATGGTAGGGAGTGGTGATCATGCAGAAGCTAGACTACATGGGAGTGTCGTTCATATGTTTTTTCTACAAAGAGACGTGACATTTAAGGCAAAATTGCTCGGGATACTATAATAAATTGATGCTAGAGCTTAAAGATGAGCGTGATGAAGCAAAATTAATGTCATAGACTCTTGTGCTGAAACAGACATCTGATTATTGGTTTGGGAATAGGCAACAATTGGCCTTGGATAGCGATCAAGTGTCGAGTAAGTTAAAACATCTATGTATTAACAACTCTTCTACTCTTTTTGTTAGCAATGTTGGGGGGAAGAAGTATTTAGATCTGGTGTCCCACATGTCTGGGTCAGTTCCTGAAGGGAGGTTAGGTAGTATGAGTCGCCCCGTCTATGTAGACCCTAGTGAGGGGTTTAGGAAGAATGTTGGTGAAGCCTTGGTGGGAAACGGAAGAGCCTTGGGAGGGGAAGGTATATATTTTCCTATGGATGGAGGGATAGAGTCTTGGCCAGTGGTGAATAGGAAATAGTTGAATGGTTTGGAACGGAAGGGAATAAAAACATGTTCTAGAGGAACTTGGTTAGAACATGGAGAGAGGAAACATTCTTCGGGGAAGTTACCTACTGAAGATATGGACGAAGGGGGTAGTTTGGGAACTAGTTTTCCTGAGAGGATTTTAAGTGAAGGATGTAGTATGGATATATCGACAAGAATTGAGGGCTGGAAGGAAAGGTCTGTGGGTTTTCAAGGTAGCACAAATTGTATTTATTTTTCTAGGGTAATTCCTTAAGCAGTTACTTTAGAAGGTCGGAAGGGGATATTTGAACCTGCTACCATATCTACATAGGATATTAACATTTTCGGGACAGGAGAATATTATGTTGGTAATATGAATAATATAGCTCAGACGAATTTGACAGTTTTGGTTGAGGTCGAGGATTCACTAATTGATTTTATCCCATCTTATAGAGATATCCTCACCAGACCTCCTTTGCCATTTTTTGTTGGGGGAGATTTGATTACTAAGTCTGTAGAAAAGAAGGATAAGGAGGTAGAAAAAGGGAACATGTTTGTTCCTACTGTGGTGGGTGAGGCATCATTATTGAAAGGGGTTGTACGTGGTGGGTTGGAGAAATATTTCTCGCCACTGAAGACTAAAAGTGCAAGGAAGTTAGGGTGTGAGAAAGAAAAAGAGGTTATTGCCGGCATTACTCTGATTGTTGGACCAAGGGTGCTTAGAGCACAAAAATCCCTGGCTAGAGTTAAAAAAATGATTATGGCCACCATTAATGTTAGGGGAGTGGGGGGCATCATAAAGTACTTAGCCCTCAAAAGGTTTATATAACTAACAAAACCTGATGTCATACTTATACAGGAAACTATGGTTAGTGTAACAAAAGCAAAGTAAACCTTTAATAAGATTCTACCAAACTAGTATTCTTGTGGAGTGGATTCTTCTGGTCTCTCAAGTGGTTTACTAACTATTTGGAATCCAAAAAAAGATGATTTCTCTGCCTATTTGACCCCTGCAGTGATTATGCTGGAAGGAATTGTAAAATATTTGGATAAAAGATTGAAGTCGATTAACTGTTATGGTCCTTACTTAGATAGAGAGGTCTTTTTGGAGACCATCAAAAGGGATGGGATACTAAAGAAACATTATTTGATACTAGGGGGGGATTTAAACTTCACCACTTCAAGTAGAGAAGTTTGGGGTGACCATGCTAGATCAGATCCATTACATCCATATTTTAGAAAGTTGGTACAAGAAGAGGGCTTGGTGGATGTAGACCCTATAAAACTTCTCCCCACATGGAGGAATGGCAGAGGAGGGTAGGATTACATAGCTAAGAGATTAGATAGATTTTTTATTTAATAGTACCTTTAATTGTCAGGGCTCAGGTATAGAACATGGTTATGTCATCTAAATATCTTTGATCATGTGCCTGTGATTATACACTTGGAACAAGAGCAAGAAAAAGTTAGTTATCCCTTCAAATTCAACTCTATTTGGCTAGAGGAACCAGAGCTAGTTAACTTTGTTAGAGTCAATTGGAATAGACTTTTGGGAACAAAGGTTCTAAACCCTATGGAATCATTGGTTAAAAAGTTAAAAATTATCAAATCTCTGGTGATAAACTGGGAAAGAAAGAAAAAAATCGAAGCAAGTGAATAATTCAACAAGCTTGAAATGAAACTGGATACTTTTTATACTAATTTTCTATGGGGATTTGAGAAGGAGGAAGATAAGGATACAGTAATAGAAAAAGAGAATAGGAAATTGAATCTTCTGAGATAAGAGGAGGGAACGTAGAGGCAGAAGAGTAGGATTAATTGGTTGGCTTCTAGTGATAGGAACACAAAATTTTTCCATGCATATGAAAATTCCAAAAAATAGATTAATATTATCTGGGAGATTAGTAAGGATGATGGAACTGTGATTTCAAGAAATCAAGATCTACAATTGGAAGTTGTTGGATATTTCCAAAATATATATAAGGCACGGCCTAACCTTTTCATTACAAATCAATTAGCAGTTTTAAAGAATTACCCAAGGATGTTTACAGAGGAAGATAGCCTCAGAGTGACTAATCCAGTAGCTTCAGCAGAAATATTGAAAACTTTAAAGGTTTTTAAAGGATCAAAAAGTCCTGGCCCGGATGGTTGGATAGTAGAATTTTTTCTATCATTTTATGAAATCTTGGGAAATGATATTTTGGATATGGTGGAAGAGTCCAGGAGGAAATGTTGGGTATCTAGGGCATTAAATGCTACTTTTCTTACCCTTATACCTAAGAGTAATACTCCAGATTATTTTGTAGGTTATATACCTATAGCACTGTGCAACTTAGTGTATAAGATCATCACTAAAATTATAGCTTCTAGAATTAAATCCTTTTTATCCTTTGGTATATCAAAGGAACAATTTGGGTTTCTTGAGGGAAGGCAAAATATTGATGCCATTAGTGTTGTACAAGAATTTCTTCACAGTATCAAGGTGAAAAATATGAAAGCCTTGGTTCTAAAATTAGATCTGATAAAGGCTTATGATAGAGTGGAATGGTGTTTCTTAAGGTTAGTATTGCTACAGGTGGGACTGAGCTTAGAAGCAACTGACTGGATCTTGGGATGTGTTACCTCAGCAAACTATGCAGTGTTGATAAATGGTAAGCCTACAAAATTTTCCAAAAGTTCAAGGGGACTAAGGTAGGGGTGTCCTTTATCACCCTTACTGTTTCTTCTAATTGTAGAAGGGATAAGAAGAGCTATAAAGGAGAAGGTGTTGGAAAAGAAAGTAGAAGGTATTCCAGTGGGAAGAGGGATAAACATTACACATTTGATGTTTGTTGATGATATTATTCTATTTGGGATTGGAAACATTGTGGAGTGGAAAGCTTATAAGAAAATTATGGAACTTTTTTGCAAAGCAACAGGTATGGCCTTCAGCCCACGGAAGTCATCTTTCTTAGAAGTTGGATGGACAGCAAAGGACCTTATAGTGTTGAAGGATTTTATGCCATATGATGTAAAACCAGTTGATGAGGGATTTAAATATCTTGGATGCTTCCTCGAACCAAATTTCTATAATAAGACAGACTCGATCTAGTTGGAGAATAAATTTGAAACAAGAATTTCAAATTGGAGTCACGGGTGGCTAAGTTTAGGGGGAAGCACTACTCTTGTCAAAGTTGTACTAGAAAGCATACCTGTGTATTGGTTATCTCTAGCCAAAATACCTAAAAGTATTTTAAATAATATCAGAAGGAGGATGTTTAGTTTTCTATGGACTAGGAAAAAGACAAAATAAGGGGTACATCTAATTAGCTGGAGAAATATAGACAAACCAAAGAAGGTGGGTGGTTGGGGTATCAAAAACATATTTTCCTTTGGGAAATCCTTAGCAGCTAAAAGTTTTTGGAGGTTTCTAATGGTGCCTAGTATCTGGCATGAGGTAATAATCAAAAAATATCTCAGGAAAAAATCAGTGACTGAGTGGTTTAGGGAAGGAAGGAAAAAATGGTCTGGAATTTCAAATAATTGGAGAGCACTCACCTCTTCCATTAACATAGTAACAGATTGGCTGGCATAGGAACCTGGTAATGGGAGAGATATCAGAATTGGAACAGACCCAATGGTTGGGGCACACAGATATTATAAATTGTCAAGGAACCTTATTCATACTCTAAAGGCACAAGGTGTTGAATATCTAGCACAAGAAGGGAATATGGAAATGGAGGAATCGAGCCATACAAACTGGAAAAAGCCTGAGACACTAGGATTGGAAGGGGAACATCAAGAGGAATGGAATAACTATGTCAAGGGTTTAGTTGGCTCGGGATGTGAATTAAACATTGAAAAATACACTTTATTGTGGTCCTGGGATACTAAGGGGGGACAGGTTAATGCAAAACAGGCATATGAAGTCCAATTATTGGAGGAGGAGGTGGTAGAAATAGATTTCTGGTATACTGAACTCTGGCATTGACAATTTTCTTTAAAAGTCAAACTATTTACTTGGTTAATGCTTGAACAAAAAATACTTACTTGGGAGAACTTGGTGAAAAGAGGTATTGTTGGGCCTAGTAAATGTGTTCTTTGTGGAAACGAGGAAAATGAGAAACATCTATTTGTTGATTGTAGTTTTTCCAAAGACATTTGGTACACTATACAAAAACAATTAAATTCTAAAGGTTTTTGGGAAGGAGGACAGATTGCAGATTGTTTTCATAACTGGATAAAGAAGAAGGAAAATAATAAAGAATTGCCATGTTATATATGTTGGGAGGCCTGGAAACATAGGAACCTGGTAATATTTGAAGATCGTATTCCAAATAGGGTCAGAGTTTGCAACAGCATACTTCAGGATATGGGAGAAACAAAATTATCCTTTTATGCTAAGGGTAGTAGGATTGATAGGCCACCTTTAATTGAATGGGATATGAAAATGGGGTTTTTTATGGTGCTTCACAAGATAGAGGATCTAAATGTGGAGTTGGAGCAATGTTAAAATGTCCAATGTTAGGCACTTTTGGACTAAAGATGAACTATGGTAATGGTATTAATACAAAGGGTGAACTTCTTGCTATGTGGTGTATCCTATTTTTTGCTTGCTATAAAAAGATAAATAGGTTACAGTGGGTAGGTGATTCAAATATTATCATAGATTGGTTTACTAATGATAATAATCTTCAAGTGATCTATCTTCATCCTTGGATGACAAGAATTCGAGTGTTGAGCGGGAGATTTATTCAACTAAAAGCTCATCACATTTATAGGGCATATAACAAGGAAGTTGATTTGTTGTCGAAAGAAGATCTTCTCCTAGATGAGGATGGTATATATTATGCAGTGGGAAATGAAGGACACTCAGCAAATTATGAAAGATTAGAAGTTAGATAAACTTACATTGGTGCAAGGAGTGATGTTAACTGAACACTTTTTTGTTTTTTGACCTGGGTTTGTAATATCTGAGGATAATTATTGCAGACTACTTATGCAAGTCAATTGTCTATATTTAAATGTGTTTTGAGCAGAGATAATAGACTTTTTGAAAAAAATGATARGAAAGTTTGATCTTGCTGACAGTTTTTTTGTAAAATATATTGTAACAGAACTATTGTATTTTCCAATATAAGTTTTTTTCTTATTGAAAAAAATATATATTATAAAAAAAACAAAWTCATTAAAATTTAAAAGTGTTTGGTAAAAAAAGGAAAATTTGTTCTCTTACCAATTACTAACAAATTATTTCATGTTATCTTGTTTTTTAATAATAACCAATCATAAATAATAACTAGTTACAGCTATCCTCACTCCTTATTAATAACTCAATCATAACAAAATTTAGCAATTTCAAAAATAAAATAAAATTACTCATTATAAAAAACAAATAAACAATATACGACGATGCTAATAAATAATATAAAATCTTGTTTATATATCAATTTGTCCAATAGTTAATCTGCCAGGAAATGCAAAATGTGATGTGTTCTGGATCGAACTCGGATCATCCACACAAAAATCAAAACTCCAAAATGGTATAATTCCACGGATCAAATTCGAATCATAAAACAAAAACAAGACCCCAAGATGGTACAATATGAAGGTGTAAGAATCCTTTCATCTTACCGTTTTCACCAAGTGGCCAACATGGTTTTTAATTTTAACATGGATTTTAATTTTTAAATGATAACCCAATTAATGTTGGCATAGGTATGCCATATACCTTGTAGTGTTGTAGTAGAAGAGAGAATATTGCACTGTTATAGTAGAGCACAAAATATTATAATGCTACAGTACATGAAAGAATATTGCAACGGTGTAGTGGAGTAAAGAATATTACAGTGTTGGTGTTGGGTGTAGTGGAGTAAAGAATAGAATATTGCACTGCTCTAGTGGAGCAGAGCAATGGTAAATGGAAAAACCATACATGGTTTATGGATTTATTTATGTCTATTTATTTAGTGCTAAGGGCCACACTAAAAGTGGAAGTAAGTTTTATCTTACTATTATGTTATCAATTAATTTTTTCTAAGATTATGCTAAAGTTGAATACTCTTGTTGAGAGAAAAAAGACGGTGTTGTAACCATTTAGTTATGTGTTGTAACCATTTAGTTTGCGCTTTAGGGTGTGGGGTTTCTCTCTTATAAGGGCTTTCCCCGAGATATCATGTAATGGTTTGTTGTTCATTTCATTTGTTTACAACTATTATGTTTTAATTTTTGCACATTCTTCTCTCATAGATTAATGTATGAAGTGTATTCAACACATCTAGTTTCTTACATTTGGTATAAGAGTCTGATCACGAAGGAAATATTGTTGCAAGGAAATGGTGAGCACATCTAGATTAGATTCGATATTATTGAACATTTCTGAAGAAAAAATTGCAACATCTCTAAGCTTGTTAGTGTGAGAACTTCGTTCCATCTTGATGCATGCACTATTGAGTGTAATAGTTCTTTGATTTCTATAGTGGAGATATCTTATAGGATCTATACCGTCACAGTCAAAACCTTCTGAACAAACTCTTGCTTCAAAATAAAGTTACCTAAAGAGAAGAAAATGATATGACACCAAAGATTGGGCCATATAGGTGAGAAAGGCCTACAAGCCTTCAAAAAAAAAAATCTTGTTGATGGATTGAATTATTGTACTCTTGAATTTGATTTCTTTGAACATTGCATATATTGAAAATAAAACATTGTTCAGTTTTATTCTAGTTGTGCCCATAAATATTTTGGGTTGTTAGACTTAATTCATTTTGATGTATTTGGTGCAGTTAAAGTTCCTTCAATTTCTAAGACTGTATACTATGTTTCATCAATTGATGATCGTTCCAGAAGGACATGGGTATGTTTTCTTAGAACTAAATACAATGTTTTTAATTGGTTTAAGGAGATTAAATCTCTCTCGGAAAATCATACTAGTATGAAGATTAAAGTGTTGAGGACTCAAGATGGCGGTGACTTCTGTTCTACAGAGCTTGATAAGTTTTGTGAGGAAAATAACATTGTAAGAGATAAGACAACTCCATATACCCCTGAGAAAAATGGAATTGTAGAACAAATGAATAGAATGTTAATGGAGAGAGCTAGGTGTATGCTTAGTGGAGTTGGCTTAGAGAAGAAGTTTTGGCCAGAAGTAGTTGTTACTGCATGTTACTTGATTAATATGTCTCCCACGTCATCTCTTGTAAACAATACCTGTATGGAAATCTGTACAGACAAGAAGCCCTCACTTTAACATATTCGTGTTTTTGGTTGTAAGGCATATGTTCATGTGCTTAAGGAGAAGCAGTCCAAGTTGGATAAAAAGGCAGTGAAATGTATCTTCATTGACTATAGTGTTGGTGTGAAAGGGTACAAGATTTGGGATCCTATGTATAATACCCCAAGGTTGAGTCCCTGATGAATTCTAATGATGTTTATAGGCTGGCGAGCCAAGTGTTTATAAGCTAGGAGGCTTATGTGTTTATTAAGTCGGAGAGCCTAGATGTTGAAGCCCAAGGAGCCTGATTTTGTATATGTAAATACTCACCTCATTAATATAATTACACCGTTGCACATAGACCGACCACAAAGAAAGATTTATGGGGGACTAAGCTCCACTGGGAAGGGAAAGGGAAGGGGGCTATGAGGAAAGGAAAAAGGGTCTAAGCTTGAGGGCTTAATCCAAGGGGAATATTATAATGTATTTTCCTAAAATACTAAATCTTGGGAAATAAACCATGTTATCTTAAGTTCCTTTGGGGAAGAGGAACGAATTCCAAGTGGAGAGGAACGAGCTCCCAAGAGAGTCATGTGTCAACCCGGGGGCATGCAATTTTAAGTGGGAAAATATGTCGTTGAGGGGGTTTGTTCATGATTCTTTCCATGCTCCCCACCATGCACGCACTCAGACAGAGCATTCACGTAGCCATTTCCTCCTTTGTTGACCTTGGCAATCTCTAAAACCTGCAAACCCATGAATCTAACCCATTTTTCCTATGAGGCACAACTTGATTGCAACGTACCTAAGCCATATCGTTCCCCTAGTCATTTTGTTGTGGATGCCCACATTCTCCTCTGGACTGGTGTGGCTTGTTGTCATTACCAAAGCCCATACCTGATTTTGTTGTTGTTGTTAACAATTTGGCTTAGGAGCTGGATAGAAGAACTAGGTTTCCAGGTATATGGCCTTGAAGAGGTGGGTTTTCGGGACTGTGGATAAAAGAAGTAGGTTTTCAGGCCTATGAGAAACTCTCTCTAGGCGAGAGAGATTGTTGGGGAAGTGATTTCCCCTGGAGGGAGTCCAAAAGAAGATACAAATATCTGAGAATTCTTGATCCGACCTATTGTTGAAGCCCTAGAAGGGAAGTGGAGAAACTGATGGACTGTGGAACAATGAAGGTGTATATTCTCAGGGTGGGACAGACATGTGGGGAATGAAAGTCTACGAACGGTGGGTGTACATAGGCTCCTAGGAGGGAATCCTTCTTGTTGCTTTATGAAGCTTTCCATAGTATCATCCTAGACTAGGATTCCCTTTACCCTGGGTGGAGTTTGGTCCTAGCTTCGAGGTGACCCACTATTGATAGCTTGGAGTAGCGTGGTCTAAGGTTGGGAGGTTCGTGGAAGGTCTGCACGCAGTTGGTCGCTTTCATAAAAAGATAAGTACCAATTCTAAGTTAATTTATTTTGTGTAACCTGTACATGTCATGATAGTTATATTATTGTTTGTATAAGCTATTTGTAGATGATTGTTGTGGTTTCTGCATTATGTTGTGTATGTATAGAATGTGTATTATATATTTAAGAATATATGTATGATGTTCTGCAAAGACCTTTGTGTGCCATATCCCAGCAAGCCTATGCCTGAGTATGGATAGATTTGATTATCTATAGCAGAGTGAGAAGTTTGGCTTTTATTTACTTCAGGTGACATTACCCAGCAGATGGTTGGGGGTGTTACAAATTGGTATCAAAGCACAATTTTCGACACTAAGCCTGAATTGAGCCGTATAAGTGGTTATGGAAGAAAAATATCAAAGGGAATTGTTTTCGAGAGGGACAAAATTCAAAATTTCATAGCATCCCTGAGTGCCAAGAGAACATATTGGTCATGTTTAGAAGCTCAGGAGGTATAACGGTTTAATAAAATCAACAAAGAAAAGAGATCGCGGTAACTGTGGGTTTGGAACCACGAAAATTAAATTTGGGCATTTGGATTTGTTCGGGAAGGGATAGACCCCCTCACAACCATTGGATTTGGATAATGTGCATGGAGGTTAAGTACCGAAGTCCTTCAGACTTCGCCCCTCTGGCCATTTTAAAACTACAGCAAAGAAAAATATCGAATCTCGGAGCTCCGAAGTCCCATAGCCTTGAAGTCCTAAAGTCCAGAACTAATATGGATTGTTCATTCTAGGGACACGTGTCTGAAGATTAAGTGATAATCAGGGTTCTACAGTCTGAGGCTTGTGTGGTGTTCAGCAACAAGATCCTCTGAAGTCTCGAAGCTACGAGAAGCAATTGTTCGGCAGTTTGGCGTTTGGGAGGAATGTGGTGTTGAGCCGAGAAATTATTCGAAGTCTCGGAGTGCCGGAGTGACGTGGACCTATTTGAGGTTTTGGCATTTGGGAGTTGTAAGTTCTGTGGGAATGGAATCTCCTGAATCCTGAAGTGTTGAAGTCCCGAAGCATCGGATGTGACCTGGCATGATGATGTCACTTAGGGTGATGTGGACCTACCTTAAACATGCCACGTGTCACCTTGTGTGTACTTTTAACAAGCACTTAGTAACTATTGTGACCTGACACATGTCGCCCGACAATGGGGCCACGTGTCATCGCCTGGATTGATGACAGCAAATCTATGTGGACCCCGGAGGGTTCTGAAGTTCGGAGGTTTGGCATTCGGTCGTTCAAAGGAAATGTGGGAAAAGTTATGGAATCCTCTAAAGCTCGAAGCTCTGGAGTGCCAGAGTGACAAAACTTAATGACATTACCAGGGGTGACATGGACCGGTTCATCAATTTGGCATTCGAAATAATTTCTGAGTTTAGTTGAGAAGTTCTTCAGAGCGTTGAAGCTCCGAAGCCACAAAGGATCACTAGCCCAGTACTTCGTCGATTTGGAGTTCAGGAGGATCACTGGGTAATGAGGTATAAACCTCTGAATTTTGAAGCTCGAAAGTCATGGAGGTGACGCAATTTGTCGACATCACCTGGGGTGATGTGGACACAAGGGATACGTGCCATGTGTCATCATTTTTCATGAGGCTCTTCGGACCTAATTAAGATGTGACATGTGTTGTCTGTTGGATGGAGCCACGTGTCTACTCTGTAACTCTACCATGTGGCACATTGGTAAGTGGAGGCTGAAGAGACTCCGGGAGTTTTTAAATCCAGGTGTTCGGGGGGAAATCAATGTGGAAGTTGTAAGAACCTCTGAAGCTTGAAACTCCAAAATAGCAGAGCCCCAAAGCTCCAAGGATGCACTGTGCAAGGATTCACCAGTTCGACGTTTGGGAGAAATAAGGCACGAAGTAGCAAGAGCTTCTGAAGCGGAAGTTTTGGAGCCCCAAATCTCTCAAGGCTTCGGATAAGCGCCTATCTGATAGAAACGGGTCACATCACGTGGTCACATGCATTCAGGGGCCGAAAGAAAAGGGCTAGTGCCCAAAAAATGTTTTTGAAAACGGAGAGGGGCTTAGAGAAGGAGCCCGTGAGGTTTTTAATTTGTACAGAACTACACCCAATAAGGAAAAGGAGGCTTGTAAATCTGAAGAGAGGATCCACCATGGATCCAAGAGCCAATTCGACTCTGAGATGGAAGAATCCAAGTATAGGGATTGCATCACGGAAGAAACAAATTGTTCAAGTATCCATAACTTCCTACTCAAAACTAAGAATTGAGCATGGAAGCAAGCATTGGAAAGGTCTTGAACAATAGAAGATAATTGTTCACCCATAAATTGAATCTGAACAGTCAATTTCTTAGGAAATCAACATGGCTCGTATTTTCATGAAATTAATATTAATGAATCAAGATGGCTCGTATTTTCATGAAATTATTAATAACAGTTAGCTTGACAACTTTCTRTTGGTTGCACATTTTTGCAGATTTAACAGCTGATAGAATGGAACAGAGTGATCACAAAGTGTAGAGGAATGGATGATACACAGATAGTTTACAATCAAGAAGATGAAATCAGAGGGATGAATGTCCAGTTGGGTATGGAAGGAACCAACTCCAATGGGCATTGAGGAGGAAAGGAGGAAGACATAAATATGGCTGAGACCATTAGAAATTTGAAAAAGGATGTCCACAGCCACAAATATGATAATGAAAGGCTTATGAAAGCCAAAGAGCAGCAAGAATACTTTAATATGAAGTTAATGAAAATCTTGGACAGAATCGAAAAGAATTTGGATAAGGAGAGTGGCTCCAGCAAATCAGGAAGCCACGGGAACCCTGAGGGAAAAGGAAGATCAAGGAGTATAGAAAACATCACCATCACTCCCAAAGGCATTCCAATAGGAGAGAAGCTCAAGTCCATCCCCTGTCAGGAAGCATAGGAGGTCTGGGGTGGATGAATTGAAAGGAGAAATGAACAAGATCAAACTTCTTACCTTTGATGGAGAGCACAAGAAAGATGAATATGTTCAGAAATGGCTATTGGGAATGGGACAATATTTCCAACTGCATAATTAGTTTTCTCATGAAGAAGGAAGAATTGTTATTTATCAGCTAAAAGGAAAGGCATCCATGTGGTGGGATGATCCGGATTATTTTCAGCACGAAATGAGAGCGGAGATATAATAAATAAATGCACAGAGATATCGTAGATATCCAATAATATAACAAAAATGTATGAGAAATGCAACCATAAACACATAGATACAGTAATACATGATTCCTACTAATGAAATAAATGTATAGAGACTGTAAAAATACAGAGTGAAAGACTCGCTAGAATGGTGGCATCTTATCTCTGAGAAGAGATGTGACGACTACTCGCATTCGCAAGAAGATAATTACAATGAGGCTCTAAAGGAATTTTAACAATAAACAAGAATTCCAAAAACCCTAGACATCCAAAAACCTAACCCTAGGAGATGAAGCGCCAAAAGTCATATGGACCTCGTTTGGGTAAGTTAGTACATCAACTTCCCAGGGTCGTAACTTTTGCATACAATCACCGTTTTAGGTGCATGATAGCCCGTTGGAAAGGTATCATCGAGGAGATTCATTTTGGGGGCTCAATCATGCCTTCGTCTATCATTGAAAATCTTGATCTCGAAAAACCTTCATTTAGGCCCTCAAAATGGCCCCGAAAGTTAAAAATTGCTAAAAATAGTAAATTACCAAAATTGCCAGAAAAATGTTTTGAGCCAGTTGGAAAAGGTGGGTGCCCATCGATATCCACCTGGATCAATCCTCCATCCTTAGGAAGCAATGGTATCCATTGCATTGAGTGCCCGAGGGAGAGGGAAAAGCGTTTGGTGAATCTGCATCTTTATGAGTTGCTTGCCTTATTGGAGAAGTTGTGATGCTTAACTTGTTGAAGGTTGTCATGAACATATGGCTGGAAGGGTTGGACCTTTTTAGCCAGTCTGGCTACATGAGATGCATGTGTGAAGAAGGAATCTTCACGCTTTGCTACAACCTTGTCAACCTTCTTATGTTGGATAGAAGGTGCTTGGGGCAAGGCTGTAGTGGTTGCAGTGTCCTTCTGTTCCCCTTTTGAACAGATTGTGAAGAAGCTAAATTTTTCACTATGAGATACTACCTTGCGGTACTGTTTAGGTGGAACAATGGTTGGAAATACCTATGGTATTTTATAGAGATGACCCCCAAAAGTAACAATGACACTACGAGGTCAAGACTCATAAACAACATGGTGTCTCCACATATATGGTTGGACCAAGACGACATCACAGGAATCCAGTGGGGAAACATCACATAATACCTCATCCTTGAAGGGTTAGATGTCATATGATAATCAACATTGTTGGCTGACATGCAGATCTTGTCCTTGGTGAAGCCACTCGATGTTGTATGGCTATGGGTGTGGTGTTGTCGACAATCCCAACTATTTGACAACCTCTACTGAGATGAGGTTCTTATGGATTCCGATATCAACAATAAAATGCAGCGGGTCCCCTTCACCCACATCTATGAATTAAAAAGGAACTCCCCCTCTTCAGGATCTATTGGTTCTTCTAGTTGAATTGTTGCGGTTTCGACAATAACATTGGGGTTTGCGTCAATGATATTTCATTTATCAATATTTTCATAATCAGATTCTGAATCAAGGTTCGACTCCTTGTCTTTGATCTCGTCCACCAATGACTATTTTAAGCGACATTCATCGGTATTGTGCCAAGGGATTTGTGAAAATCGCACCATTTTCTGGTGTCCTTCTTTGTCTTCTCGTGACCCTTCTTTTCCTGTGGCTTGGACTAGTTTTCGAGAGACTGTTTGATAGGGTCATCTTTGTCATAATTTGGTTGTTGTGGATTTGTAGACCCAAACTCTCATTTGTTCTGGTGCTTAAATTTCTGCTCAATTTTAAAATCATATTGATAAGCAGCACCGAGTGATGAGATGTCCAGAAAATCCATTTCAGTTTGGATGTATCTATGTAGAGCCCCACAGTATTTCAAAACCAAATGTCGTTCAGATTCTTTGATACCCATCTTGGTGCGCAAGGTATGGAAGGTATTGGTGAACTCTGGAACTTCTTGGCCCCTCTCTTGCTGTAGTGTGGTCCATCTCATGTACTGGTCCTCATAGTTGCCAACAGGCTAATACTGTTCCTTTACCACATCCACAAAAAATCCCCAAGTGGGCTCGGCCCCATATATTCCAAAATCCTCTGTGGAACTTTGCTCCCAGTAAGTTTCCCACCAATGTTTGACATGAGGGAGAGCTTTAAGGAGTGTGAAGGTGATCTTTTCTCTATCAGAAAAATTGTGAACAGAGAAATAACCTTCTAGCAGGTTTAACCATTTGTCTAGGGCTTTTGCATCTATTTGTCCTTCAAATACAGGAATATCAAAATTAACTTGTACCTTGTAAGGCGAGGTGCCTCCAAAATGGCCGCTTGATGAATATGTGCCTAATGCTATCGGTAGGCGTTGAAGGATGTGGGAAAAATTCTCCATCATTTTGTCCCTCTGTCATGTGAGAGCTTGCTCAAGCAACAGATTGATAGGATCGTTTTCTCTGTCTTTTTTATTTTCTTCCGAAAAATGAGGGGTTCTTGGGTGTGCAAGATAAATATTCCTCAAAAGAGACAAGATCGAGACCCAACTTTCTACACTCAGACCTCATCAAGACATTGACTGAAAAATGATTAAGAGCAGTTGGCTCTGATACCACTCATTTGGATTATTTTCGGCATGAAATGAGAGCAGAGATATAAAAGAGAAATGCACAGAGATATCACGGATATCCAATAATATAACAGAAATGTATCAGAGATGCAACCATAAACACAGAGATACATTAATGCATGATTTCTATTAATTAAATAAATGTACAAAGACTGTAAAAATACAAAGTGAAAGACACACTAGAATGGTGGCAGCTTATCTCTAAGAAGAGATGTGACGNCTCATGTTTCAACATTATTTGATATGAAGGACTTGAGGGTTGCAAAATATATCCTAGAAATGGAGTTCATAAGATATTGAGAGAATAAAAGGCTTTGGTTGAGCCAGAGTAAGTATTTAAACTCTGTGCTACAACATTTTTGTATAGTAGATTGTAAATTATTAAGTGTTTCGATGTACGCTATGGACTGTACTAGACCAGACATTGTCCAAGTAGTGTGAGTCTTGAGTCAATTCATGGCTAATCATGGATGTGAACATACAAAGAGGGTGTTCAAATATTTGCAGGGTACTTTTGAATATTCCATTTTCTATCATAATGTTGTTTTAAGGGATCCACATTCAATGGATATACAAGGTTATGTTAATTCTAATTGGGTAGGGGATGTATACAAAATGAGATCTATGAGTGGTTATGTGTTTCAGTTGCTTGGTGGAGTAGTCAATTGGATGAGAAACTAACATGATGTGGCCTCTTTTTCCACTGTAAATATGGAGTATATAGAAGATACTCATGCCTATAAGGAGGCCATTTGGATTATGAAACTTTGTTCAAAAGTAAGGCTAATTCAAAGAGCTATTATAGTTCAATGTGATATTAAAAGTTCCATTTTCCTAGCTAAGAACCCAATATATCATACAAATACAATGCATATAAATATCCAGTACCATTTCATTAGGGAAATGGTAGAATATATATAGGTGATACTTGAGAAAGTTGACACCTTACACAATGTTGCATATGCATTGACAAAACTAGTGAGCACAGGTAAATTCAAGTGGTGTTGTGAATCTATTGGCCTTATGGGCC
>SNQJ01S0049247.1:98433-115343 GCA_010110895.2 Picea sitchensis | reverse complement strand
GATATAAGTTGGGCAAAACTTTTAGGTGGATTGTTTCATGGTGGAAGTATGGAATTCTAATCATGCATTTTTTTTTAGATTCATTGAAATTTGTTTGTAAAAAATGGATCATTTTACATAGATTTATTTTAATCTTTGATTTAGAACCAAGGTAAGTTAGAAGAGACGTTTTATGTGAAATTTGTTTTCATATGAAAGGATTTTTTTACAACAATTTTAGATTTTAGGTGGAATGTATGTTTTTTTTCTACAACATTTAAAAAAAAAAATCTAAAGTACAATCATATATTCATATTATATACAAAGAGTATAAGCATCCTTGGTGGAGGCTTGCCATAGAGGAAACTAGGTCCTCCACCAATTGAAAAAGAGGATCACTATCAATTACATCTTGATTTATCAACCTATCTATTGTTCTGTGTCCAAAAAAAATAGTATTCTTTCTAACAACCTACAATATGACATAAAAGCTATATGAAAAGAAAACATTCATGAATTAAGTAGTAGGAGGCAAGACAATTTCTTCCTCTAGCCAACCATCTAGATCCTTGGTTTGCTTAGTCTCCTCTTGAGCTATACCAGAGATTCGTGGATCCTCATCTATGAAAATGGGACGGGACTGTGTTCCCATCTCGCTAGGGGAGGCGCCTAAGACATGGTGTATGTGTTTTCATCTTCGACCTGGGAAACCACGATTTCAATCCTAAAGACTACCTTGCAAACCACTGTGAATTTACCATCTAGCAGGTCAACTTTATGAAGGATATCTTTTTGTTGTTGGCTTCTTTCTTTAATAAATTGGGCTATAAAGGCCTTGATAATCCAATAGGTATTAGTAATTCTGAAGAAATTTGAATCTTGTGTTCTAGAGAAACCAGGGTATTAGACCCAAGTAATTCATCTTCAATCTTTTCATTGGTCAATTTAAGTCTGTTCTCTTTAATGGAACCTTATATTTCCTCTAATTTGGCCTTAACAAAATCAGGGAACCTAAAGTGGTAGAAATTGACCGCTACTTGGGCCTCCTTTTCTACCCTAATAACATAACGAGGCTCTTCTAGGACAGGGGATTTTAGGGTACATTCTTTGGTCTTCCTATCGACCTTGTTTTCCTAGCTAGGAGGCTTCTCCTTTTACTCGTTGTTTCTGCTTGAAATATAGGGTGAGGGAGAAATAGAATGACAAGCATCTTAGGGAATTGTTCAACAAAATGAACTACAAGACTATGGAAAAACTTTTGGACAACTAATAAATCTTCCCACCACCTAGGGGAGCACCATTGTCTTCCAAAACTTAACAGGTTGAATTCCAAAAGAGCCCCCCCGATAATACTTAGAAACAGAGTGGCTAAAGACAATAACCAGGCCAAAATAATGCAATGGAGGGTACTTGAAATATGAATTATGCTCTTTGCTAATGCGTTGGGGAGGTCGAGACAATGGGAAATGGATTCCACTTTGCCAACCAAACTCGAATTGCATATCTTGATGAATGGCCTACTCAATTTATTAATCACATGCATCGACGAATATCCCATTACTCGGAAACCATGATGCAGAGTATCATTTCACAAGCTCATTGCATGAGCTCGTATGCCTTCAGGATAACCCGAATCACCCATGATCTCTCTAGAACCAATGTCCCTTGCTCCTTCATAACTATCCCAAGTACCATTATGCATGTTGGCGGCCAAGCACCAGGTAGGAGACACATGGGAGGTGTTGTGGCCCTAGCATCCATCACCCCATCCAAGTGCTTTTACTACAACATTAACTTAGTAAGCATAAATCCATCCTTGGACTTTAGAACCTTGGTGAAAAATATGTTTTATGTGTTTTTTTTTCATAAGGAAGATCTCTTTGGAAAACCCAAAAGATTTGACACCCCTAATAAATCCCTTGGCCTAAAATAGTGCATGATCAAAGAGGAGATATACCTAACAATTATTGAAATAAACCCCTAAACTTAATATTTCATATTTATCAAATTACTAACATAACTAAATATACTAACATACATTCATATTAAATATCAAACAATGTATCTCTCCCTTTGTAAAAGATAGTTAATTAAAATAAATATATGGTAGATGATTTTATTTTAGTATTGTTTTCTGACATAATAGTCATCTATAATTGACAAATGGACAAATGGTTTGAGTATGTATGTTTTCACATTTGGTCATAATTGTTGTAGAAATTTCTTGAGATAAACTATGTAAATAGTTTTGAAACATCCAATGTTTTTAGTGGACACTTCACTCATCTGAGGGACAAAGAGAAGCTAAGTGAGTAGAAAAGAGTATGGTTAAAATCATGAAATAGCTCTTGGAAAAGGATAGTTGTGAATAAAATTAAAATTAAAAAATAAAAACACTCCAAAATTTCTTGAGATAAACTATGTAAATAGTTTTGAAACATCTAATATTTCTAGTGGACACTCCACTCATCATGAGGGACAAAGAAAAACTAAGTGATTAGAAAATAGTATGGTTAAAATAAAAAATAGTTCTTGAAAAAGAATAGTTGTGAATACAATTAAAATTAAAAAATAAAAACACTCCAATAACTTCAATCTGGAAGATGGATATATGTTGAAAGATAGATATAAAAGGTTAAAATAAGGAAATAGCCCTTGGAAAATGAGAGTTGTAAAAATTAAAATTATAAATTATAAACACTCCAATCACTTCAATAGAGATGATTATGACCAGTTCAACTAATCTAGAAAACCAATCATTCAATACTTAAATCATTAAGCATTAATATATAATATTAAAAATATTTGCACAATTTATTTCTAGAAAATTCTACAACAATTATAACAAATGGTTGTTTTTTCTGTATTTTTTTACACATGTACATTCTAAACTTTTTTCTTCTTTTAATTATTAGTGTTAATTACTATCATAACACATTTTATATGTTATACATTCTACTTAATTGTATATAAAATAATATAAAATAATAAAAAGGAAGATAAAGTATTTACTCCTCCATAGATTTATGGATTAGAAATTTATGCTGATTTAGAAAATCTTATATCAAATCACCTCAAATCTTCTATATAATTAGAAATTTATGCAGATTTAGAAAATCTTACATCAAATCTATCTTATAAACAAGTATAAATTTATACTTAATTTTTTACGCCCCTCATTACTAAGTTTAAGATGAATCTATTATATCACGTATTCACCCGCCATGTTGAAAATCAATGCAATATGATTTACGGGGAAAATCGATAATACCGCAAGTTGACCCTTTCATAAATGTTCATTATGCACATGTTTTGCTTTTTTGGCATGTAAGATTCATGATTTACAATGACATGGGTCCCGCCTAGAGCAACTTTGGGATGCCCAACGATATAACCTACAAACATGGGAGGGTCATCAATGTACGTCATTCTCATTTCTATGATCATCCAAGGACCAAAGTTTTGAACTAGTATTAACATTTTTAAAATATTAAATGGTAGTTAACATTTTTAGTGTATCAACCTTAAGATATTTTATTACATATCTCTTCTCAACCAAGTTGTAAGAATCTTATACTTTTACAAAATTTTGAAAGCCTAATCTATGGAGTTATATGTTTTTACTTTTACACCTTAGCTATAAGGTGTATAATACTTAATATATGGAGTTATATGTTTTTATTTTTATACCTTGTAACTAAGGTGTATGTTTTATTATAGTTTTTTATTAGTATAATGTTACATTCAACCATCAATGTGCAATACACATCATAGGATGATGAAATCAATGTGCAATACTACACATAATAGGATATGATGAAATCAATGTGCAATACTACACATAATAGGATATGATGAAATCAAGGGTGATTGAGGTCAATTGAGGGGATTCTTATACTTTTGCAAAATTTTGAAAGCTTAATATATACTGTTATATATGTTTTTACTTTTACATATTGTAACTAAGTTGTATGTTTTATTATAGTTTTTCTATAGTATAATTTCACATTTAATAATCAATGTGTAATATGTATGGTCATAGGATATGATCAAATCAAGGGGGATTGAGGTCAATTTAGGTTGCAATGAGGTTAGTTGAAGCAACATCAAAGTAATTGAGGGGGTTATTGGGTGATAGAATGTTCTTAATTCAGTTAAATATGATTTTGAATCGACTAAAAATGATTAATGGATAGATACATGACGTATATATGTGTTTTGTATTTATGTAGTGTGTTTCTAAGAAGCACACATTTTTCATATATGTAATGAACATCTAACCATGTTTTAGGGGGTTCTTTATTCAATAAAGGGGGTTTGGATAAATATGCAATGTGTATATACCTATTTGCATATCTAATCATGTAGTTGAGCTTGTTTGTATGATAATTTACATTTGTTGAGTGCATAATGTTTTTGAAAACATGTGCATTCACTTAATGGTGGAGGTAGATGGCTTATAACAATGACCCAAGGGATTGAATTCAAACAAGTGAAATCAAGGTGGATAATCAAATGGGGGGATGGATTGGGCACACAAGACATTTTTTACCAATGTGGGGTAGGCTAGCTAGGTTCTTTTTTACTTTGCTAGCTATCATGATGCACCTCATGACACAAAAAATTGACATTGTCTTTTGGGGAAAACCCATCAAGTCCTTTTTCACCTGTTTTGACTAGGTTGACATCATCAATTGAGAAGGCCATGTTTACCCACTTTGAACATGTTTATTAGGGTCCAAGCTTACTAACTTAATATGTCTCCTAACATCTAGACTCGGGGCAACACAAGTAAGGACCTTTTGACCCACCTTGACTAGATTGGTCAAGCTTCAAGATAACTACTTTAACAGGCATCTTGTTGTCATAACTTAACATTTGAACCTAAATGTACATGCTAGTTACATTCAACCATTTACTCTTAATATTAGTTAGTTATGGAGTAGGCCATAACTATGCTACCAAAGACCACAATTGAGGGAGTTATTTTTAGCATAAACATGTCCTAAAACTAAACCATGTCAAATACCCATTTATAACATTTGTTTCCCATTTCTAAATGAGAAACCAATTTCTTGGGAAATGATCATTTCTTGTGAGAAATGGAAACTACTAGCAAAATAGGCCTAAAATAAACAAAAAATAGAATAAAAAGGATAAAAACTAAGAAAAACACTAAATAACATTGTTGGGGAAGAGACAAACCCAATAAACTCCTTTACAATGCTAAACCCACCTTGATTGTGCTCCTTTTTCTTTCAAAACTAGGATATGAGAGCAAGGATAAACCCTGCAATTAGAACACTACTAGATTTGGGGTCAAAAAATGACATTGATATAACTTTGTTTTGAAATCTACACATCAATACCGACCTTTTCAAAAAATCATCTTTTTTTTTTAATTACTTAAGAATTGACATTGTTTTCTAAACATCGTGAGATCAACATCCCTAGTGTATGTGTGTGTTAATATTTTGATGAGTTTGTGATATATATCCTAGAAACATCATTTTAAGGATGTCTCTAGTGTCATTAAAACGACACATTGTAACTATTGAAGAACTGCTCCTATAACTAAATGCCCAAGAAGAAATCAATAAATAGATATTTTTCAATGGACATATATAAATGTCTATGCAATGAGAATGATGAATATACATTGATATATCAATGTTTTAAAGGATGCATTTTACTATGCAATCTTGTTCCCACAATTTTTCAAATTTTTCATCTGAGAAACATTGTTGCTAATGAAGGAGTGTTGCATGTAGTCTTGAGTTCAAGCTTGGAAACAATTATGATTTATGGTTATACTAGCTCAACAACAATGATGACTTGTCATCATGGTCAAGATGTACAACCATGAATTTCCATGCCCAACTTGAACTAATGATAATAGGAAACACTCTTCTAGATTGTCGATATGAGTCATTTTCAAAGGGGAAAACACAAAACTGCAATATGGAAATTCCATAGAAAAACACATAGGAAAACATTAAACTTGTTGGCATTAAAAAATACATATCAAATCACATCATTCATAACAATTGTTAAGTGAACAAAAACAATGATTGTAAATAAAACTATAACACTATTGGTATGTTATACCCTATATGCAAGTAGATTCATAATATCAAATATCACATTACTTTTAGAAAGGATATACTTTGAAATTAAGTAAAGTATATTGAGGCATTGAACCCACTGAGGGAACTCTTATTTGTATGTTATACCCTATATACAAGTAGATTCATAATATCA
The DNA here is from genome assembly GCA_010110895.2 of Picea sitchensis. Classification (NCBI taxonomy): domain Eukaryota; kingdom Viridiplantae; phylum Streptophyta; class Pinopsida; order Pinales; family Pinaceae; genus Picea; species Picea sitchensis. The sequence goes on along the minus strand of SNQJ01S0049247.1, from coordinate 109,103 downwards.
AATATCACATTACTTTTAGAAAAGATATACTTTGAAATTAAGTCAAGTATATTGAGGCATTGAACCCGCTGAAGGAACTCTTTGATCCTATAATATATTCAAAGGGGATCATTGATTTTGGCATGCCATAAGTTCCTACAAGACATATGAATGTCAAACCACAAACAAATCTCATAACACCATATATTTATTTATAAATGAAGTAACAAGACATCTGAATGTCAAACCACAAACAAATCTCATAACACCAGATATTTATTCATAAATGAAGTAACAAAATAGAGGGTTTCATGATGACATAGTATTCATCATTATTTTTTCTATTGTTTCTCCCACTAAATAGATAGAACTGACACTGGGTGTAATGAAAACATATTTAATGAGCAACATTTTTAATGGTCTCGTGAATAACTTCGATGTTGGTTTTATCTTTTTAAGTCTAAAATGATGGGGTGTATGATTCATATATTAGAAACAATGTGTAGTTGAGAAACTTAGTAGAAAAAAAATAAAAAAAAAATAAAAAAATACTTAAGCTGATAAAGATATTTATAGGCAACCTTAGCTGAAGTATCAAGATGTTTGTATACAACTTAAATTAAATTGAATGAATATGTTTGTATACAACTTAAATTGAATGAGAAGGTAGTTTCCTTGAGTTCCATTTTTGTTTTATGTAAAGTGTGACAATATTTATGAGATATATATAACTTGTTATTTATATTTCTCAAATTGTTTTGGACTGAATATGGTAAAGGGAATAAAGATATTTATATACAACTTTAGTTGAAGTATGAAGATGTTTGTATACAACTTAAATTGAATGAGAAGTTAGTTTCCTTGAGTTCCATTTTCGTTTTAGGTAAAGTGTTGATAATGTTTATGAGATATATATTATTTGTTATTTATATTTTTCAAATTGTTTTGGACTGAATATGGTAAAGGGAATAAGATTGTTCTTTTATCTTAAATTATTGAAATGAATTCATCTTTGAGAGACAACAAAAAAAACAAATATGTAAATTCACAAGTCAAAGTTTATAACAAGATAAAGACATTAACCCTTTCTGCTATAGGGATTTTCATCAATTGAAATACTTCATATATTCTATATGATTATTGTATTCCTAAATTTGAAAAATCTATAAGGATGTTCTTATTATCAACATGCACTCTCTTCAAATTAACACCTCAGCTGATTCTCCAAATTTTGCTTCACAAAAAGTTTTTTCAGTACCATCCCATTAAAGTAAGGTAGAATTTATCATATAAACAACAATTAACTTTATTAAACATGTTTGATATTATTTATTTTAAAGATATGATTATTGTATTCCTAAATTTGAAAAATCTACAAAAATCTTCCTTTTATCAACATGCACTCTCTTCAAATTAACACCTCTTATTCCCCAAAATTTGTTTCACAAGAAGTTTTTTCAATGCCATCCCATTAAGGTAAGGTAGAATTTACCATATAAACAACAACTAAGTTTATTAAACATGCTTGATATTATTTCTTTAGATATTTCTTCTCAAATCATTTACTCACACATTCATTTGAAAATTATGTAAATTAATATTTAAGAAGAATCATGCTTAAGAATTGCCTATTTCTTGGCTAATGACATTGTGTTAAATCACAATGATGTTTTACCTAATGCTTATGTCAACTCCCTTTACGTTAGTCTTATGGAGTGGTACAAATTCATATACTAACACAATGTTGTTTTACCTAATGCTTATGTCATCTCCCTTTACGTTAGTCTTATGGAGTGGTACAAATTCATATACTAACTAGTAATAGCAAGAACTAATTTATTTGAAAAAGGGATTTGAAATTAGGGCATGGAAGTGACATTCCAATAATATCAAACTCGAATAAATATTTTTAGGTACCTTTAAAATTTCACCATCCTATCCTAAGATGAAGAGATATAGGTACCATTAGATGTGGGATTATGAAGTACTCATAGAGTTGTATAAATGATAAAAAGTTTGTTAACATTTTCTTGAAAGAATGAAGTGGTCATAAAGAGTGAAGATTCCAAAAAAAGATTCATTGATCTACAATTACACTAGTGGAAGGGATAGATGTACATTGAAATCTTAGTTATACACTAGTTTACATCTTACTCATATAATAGGCCATAATGAAAGAGGTATAGACTCACCCATTTTAATTTCTCAAAATATAATATATATCCTCAAATTTTTAGGTCAGTTTTGGAAGCATACAATTTTTTTTTCTTTACACACCCTTAGTGTAGAGTTGATTCAAATTATTTTGAGAATGACATGAAGGCAGAAATATAACAGAGATATAACAAGGATATACATAGAGATATGGAAAGGAACACACTAATGCAGTAAAACTCAAATTGTGTTAATGATTGTTTGGAATACAAAAGACTGTAAAATGAAAAGCACACAAACTAGCTATAATGGTGGTAGTTTATCTCTGAAAATAGATGTGTTAGCTATGCTCATTCGCAAGAAGCTAATTAGAATGAGGATCCAAAGGAATTTTAAAATACATCATAAATGAGAAAACCCTAAATATCCAAAACCCTAACCCTGGAAGATGAAACACCAAAAGGTTTGTGGGCTCTGATGGGGGTAGTTGATACGTCAACTTCATGAGGGTGCAAATTTTGCATTTGATCTCTGTTCGATGCGCTTGGCACCTTGTAGGAAAGGTATAGCCAAGGACTACATATTTCAAATGGCCTAATATATCCTAATCTATTGGATTCTACCAATTAAAAAAAAACATCATTTAGGGCCTCGAAACAGCCCCAGAAGTTTGGGACCCGAAAAACTGTAGAAAAATTGTCGAGATGGAAATTGTAATTTGAGCTAATGGAATAGGTGGGAAGCCACCAATGTCCATTTGGATAATTAATCCCCCCTTAGGAAGAAATGGTATCCATTGTTTCAATTCCCTCCATCATATGGAGACACTTCCACTGAATCTGACTCCTGGTGAGCCACTTGCCCTGATGAAGAAACTACATTGCCTTGATGACCCAATAAAGTTGGATGTTTTGTTGGAGGGTGCCCTTCTTCTTGGTATCCATGATATGATCAACGATCACATGTTCAATGCAGTCATGATTAAATTATGTAAGGGCCAAGTGCTTGGCCTCATCCAAAGTTTCCAGGAGAGGTGGAAAATATGTTCAAATCAGTTCCACATTAAATATTAGGTGCAAGTCAAGGAAAGGAGGAATACTTAATTCAAAATAATTTTTACCCACAACCTTGGTGATGGTGTAAGGCCCATATCAGAGTGGGTGTAGCTTCTGATGGGGTCGTGTGAGACACTCTTTCTGCAAATGCAACCATACCTTATCTCCCACTTGAAACTTGTGTGGTACCCGATGATTATTGTGGAGATGCTTGTACTTGGCATTGACTTTTTGAAAAATATCATGAACTTGTTGTTGGATGTGATGGATTCACTCAAAAAAATTGGTTGCACAATAAAACTCGATCTGAGCATGGGAGGACTCTTCCTATGCAGTTGCAATAGGTAGAGCTACATCAATGGGGTCCAATGGTTGGAACCCCAAGCACACCTAAAAAGGGATGTGGCCAATAGAGTTGTGGAGGGCTTGTTGTATCTATGTTGAACATAAGGAATAATTTCATCCCATGTGCGTGGATGTTTGGAATTGTACATCTTTGGGATACGATAAATAATCATGTTGCCTACCTATATTTGTCCATCAGTTTGTGGGTGGAAGGAAGTTGATTTGGTTAGCTTGGTGTCCATCATCGACCACAGGCTGGACCAAAACATGCTTAGGAACCTACTGTCTCAATCTAAGATAATGGTTTGTAGGATCCCAAAATGAACCCAAACATGTTCAAATAAGAGCTGGGTAGTGGCCTTAATTGTGATTCTCTTCTTACATGGGACCAAAACTTCCATCTTAGAGAATCGATCAACGACCACAAAGACACATTCATTCCCATGCTTGGTTGAAGGCAGACCGAACATGTAATCCATATAGATGGACTCCCAAGGCCTATATGGAGTAGGAAGAGGGGTGTACATCCCATGTTTCTTGATGGTGGGCTTGGAAATGGTGCAGGATCTGATGTACTTGTAGACATCTTGTTGAAGCTTTGGCCAATAAAAATTAGTTTGCAGTAATTCTACTATTTTTTCTACACCAAGATGTCCTTCTTTCCAACTATAATGATTTTCTTAGATCAACTTTGCACACTCGCTTGAAGGAACAAAAATATGGCTTAGATGGCATAGTAATCCATCATGGAGATGAAATTCTGGAACTATTTTTCCTATGCTCTATGCTTTATAAGAAGCAACAAATTCAAATTCATTATTGTACAATTGTGGCCACCAAGACATCCCATGACCACAAGAGTTAAGAAATATGGTTAGTGCCACAATCGAAGGTCGACTAAGGCAATCTATGACATGGTTGGTGCTTCCCTTCTTGTATTTGGTGTTCAAGTGGAATTGATGCAGGTACGAGGAACACTTATAATGGAAGACATTATGTAATGTTCCTTCTGTCTACATGAATTCTAGAGGCCTGCAATCAGTGTGGATGATCATTTCCTTCCCCAGAATGTAATTCTTCCATTGTCGACATACCTGCACAATGGAGTGTATCTCTTTTTCGTAGGTGGGGTATCTGCGAACAACATCATATAGTGTTTCATTGTGATAGGATATTGTATTCCCATGCTGAGTGAGGACTACACCGATAGCATAATCTAGAGCATTTGTCTTAATCTCAAATGGTTGTTGCAATTTTGGCAGAATAAGGACTGGTACTGAGTAGAGGTGAAATTTCAAATCCTCGAATTCTTTCTATTGGGATGACGCCCACACAAACTTGGTCTTCATTCCACCCTTGGTCCCCTAGCTTAGGGCCCAAGCGATATGAGAGAACCCTAGCAAAAACCGATGGTAGAAGTTGATGAGGCCCAAGAAGTTGTGGATCTCGCTCATTATCTTCGGGGTTAGTTAATTATGGATGACTTGGATCTTGGATGGATCCACATGCACACCCTACTCATCCATGATGTATCCCAAATATTGGATTCTCTGCATGTTGAAGGAACACTTCTCCAAATTTGCATATAACTTGTGTTATCACAAGGAGCACAAGACTTGTTGAATATGCTTCAAATGTTCCTCCCAAGTTTTGTTGAAGATGAGGATGTCATCCAGATATATAACCACAAAGGAGTTTGTGAATGGTTGCAATATGTCATCCATCATCCACATGAATGTGGTTGGGGAATTATTCAAGCCAAAAGGATGATCAACCACTCAAAGATACATTATTTAGACTTTAAGGATAACTTCCATACATTAGTTTTCTCAATTGGCACTTGGTGGTAGCCCGAATCCAGATCAATCTTACTAAAAATCTTGGCTCCCTTGAGATGATCGAGAATATCATCAATCCAGGGGATTGGATACCATTTCTTGACTGCGATCTTGTTCAAGGTTCTATAATCAATACAAAGTCTCCATGTCCTGTCCTTCTTCTGTACCAGAACAATTGGGCTCCCGCAAGGTGAGGATCTTGGTCTAATGTGGCCCTTCAGAATTAACTCTTGGATATGGAATTTGATTTCTTCATTCTCCATAACATAATACTTGTACATAGGGCCACTAGGCAGAGGAGCACTGGGTCTCAAATCGATTGAGTGCTTTACCTTACAGTGCACAGGCACCCCAGTAGGTGAGGAAAATATGTCATTGTGTTCTTCTACTATCTTTTCAACCTGTTGTTGTTATGTAGAGACACCACGTGCAAAGGTTTTTGCAGTTGCAGTGACCTTCCATTCACCTTCTGACCGAACCAGAAAGAGGACAAATATATCGATCTAAGAGACCACCTTTTTGCACTGCTTTGTGGAGATCAAAGAGACCGCAATAGTTGAGACTGCCTTTGGTACCATGTAGAGTTGATCTCCCAAAGTAATAACGATGCTACAAGGCCTAGATTCATAAACAACATGATGCTTACATATATATGGTTGTCCTAAAAAAACATCACAAAATTCAAGGGGGGAAACATCACACAATACCTCATCTTTGAAGGGTTTGATGTTGTAGTGCAGGCGACATTGTTGGTTGATGTAGATGTCCCATCCATGGCTGTGATAATCGATGGTGTATCTAAGAGGATGCGACATTGTTGTCAATTTCAACCTCTTGACGACCTATGTTGATATTAGGTTCTTCTAGATACCATTGCAAAAAATGAAATGAAGTGGGATTCCCTTCACCCACGTATGTGACTACAAGAGGCGCCCCCCTTCTTCAGGCTCATCTGGTTCCTCTGCCTACACTTTTTTGGTAGTGATGTTGACATTGGGTTCTACGTCAATGATCTATTTTCCCTTTTCTAGTTTAGAGTCAAATTCTAAGTCAACATCCGACCCTGAGGCTTTCATCTCAGCCAACAATGAATATTTGGAGCAAGATTCATTCGTATTGTTCCAAGGGATTTTATGGAACTCGCACCACTTTCCAGTTTCCTTATTCAACCTCCCATTACCCTTCTTTGTTGGTGGCTTGGACTAGTTTTCATGGGACTGGCCATCCTTGCTTTGTCCTTTTCCCTGGGATTTAGGGCCACCCTTACCATACTTCAATTGTTGCATATTTTCATACCCAAACTCTCTCTTGTTATTTTTCTTAAATTTATTCTCTATTTTGATAGAATATTGATAAGCGACTCCCAATGACGAGATATCAAGAAACTCCATTTCGATTTGGATGTACCTATGTAGAGCCACATGGTATTTTAGAACTAGATTCCGCTCGGATTCTTTGATAACCAACTTGGTGCACAAGGTATGGAAAGTATTTGTGAACTCTGACACTATTTCCCCCCTCTCTTGACACAATGTGGTCCATCTCGTGTACCGGTCATCATAGTTTCCAACAGGATAATATTTTTCCTTGAGGCCATCAACAAAAGCCACCCAAGTGGGTCTTGGCCTAATAATTGCATACTCATCCTCATCATGTTTCTCACAGTAAGTATCCCACCAATATATGACATGGGCAAGGGTCTTAAGGAGCACGAAGGTGATTTTTTCACTGTTGGAAAATTTTTGGACAAAGAAATAACCCTCTAGGAGACTTAACCATTTTTCCAAAGAATCAACATCTATGTGGCCTTAAAATAAAGGAATATCAAAGTTAACTTGTACCTTAAAGGGTGTCACACCCTTGAAGTGATTTCTCGTTGAAGGTGTCTCTATTGTTTTCGACATTCGTCAAAGGATCTGGGCAAAATTATCCATCATCTCATTCCTTTGTCGTGCAAGGGCTTCCTCGAACAATAATTTGATAGGATCTCTTGCTCCCTCATCCCTCTTTTCTTTCGTTGTGGGATGTTTCTTGGGAGGGAGAGAGAATTTGTCCTTAAGAGAGACAAGCTTGAGACCCAACTCTCTATACCCTGACCTTGTCGGGGACATGCACTAAGAATGACAAGGAGAAGACTTCTTTGATACCACTAATCTGAATTATTTTGAGAACAACATGAAGGAAGAAATATAACAAATATATAGCAAGGAGACACATAGAGATATTGAAAGGAACACAATAATACAGTAAAAATCATATTCTATTAATGATTAACTGGAATACAAAATACTATAAAATGCAAAGCACACAAGCTAACTAGAATGGTGGTAGCTTATCTCTGAAAAGAGATGTGCCGACTATGATTATTCACAAGAAGTTGATTAAAATGAGGTTCCAAAGGCCTTTTTAACACAAAGCATAAATTTTAAAACCCTAAACATCTAAAACCCTAACCCTGGAAGATGAAATTCCAAAAGGTTTGTGGACCCCAATGGGGGTAGTTGATACGTCAACTTACTGAGGGTGAAACTTTTGCATACGATCTCTATTTGAGGTGCTCAGTACCATGTCGAAAAGGTCTATCCAAGGAGTACATATTTCAAATGTCACAATAATCCCAAAAGGGATATATTGGGCCCTGCCAAGTAAAAAAAACTTCATTTAGGGCCTCAAAACGACCCCAGAAGTTTGGGACCTGAAAAACTAAAGAAAAACTGCCAAGATGGAAACTGTAATTGGAGCCAATGGAATAGGTGGGATACCACTTATATCCACCTAGATCAATATTATCTTAAGGAAAAAAACAATTTATGGTTGATTGGTTGCAAGGTGATTATGCATGCTTACCTAGCCTTCTGCTTGCTCCTGCATGTGGCTTGTGTGCATGTGTGTGAGTCAATAATAATAATTGGCTGCACATATATTGAGGCATCTTGGAATATATTCTATGACTATAAGATAACATTCCCTCCCTTCCCTTCCCTTCTATGGAAAACTATGTACTAGAAGAATAACTACGAAGGTTAGAGTTCATTTCTTCAAAAAGTTTAAAAAAGGTTGAATGCTTAGCCAATACGTTGTTGAATTTATTATGCAATCCCAAAGTCCTACCTATATGTAATCATGTATGATATTAGAACATCATTAAAGAGAGAAGTACAAATATTGTCTAGTTTCCTATAGTCATCCAACAAAATTCAAGGAAGGATGATCAATTTATTTCATGGTAAATAATGTGTGCTACCAAGGAAGTAGGAAGGTTGAATGACCAATATGGCTCCCAAGAGAAATCATTGTGAGACTTGTTAACAACTTCACAACCCCTTTGGAAGCACATACACCTTATAATTAAATTTAAAATGATACTTAAGACACCCGATAATTAACTCTTAAATGATTACGTAAACTAATCTATAGAGAAGGAATGAAACAACATTGATGTGCACACTAGTGGTAAAGTGTGTTACACAGAAAACAAAGACAATGATAATCTAGAATAATAGTATATAAACTCAAATATAACAATAGCATAAAGACAAATACATATAATGGCCAATATCAATATTTATAGAGTAATAATTTAAACAAGGCCAAATGATACTCTATTCACATTCTAGTCCAACGATAATTATTCCCCTGCACTTATTGTTTTTGTTGCACATAGCACAATCTGATTTTCTTTGTATTCATCAAACAAGAAATTGTGATTTTTATTTGTGGTACCTAGTTGTGAACTATTTATAAACCCCACAAAATTTCTTGAAGTTGTTAGCCTTCCATCAATATAGATAGATGCGCCTTTGTTTTGATTATTTTCTTTTCTACTATTATAATTTGTTGAAATTTCATATATCCACATGTTCGTCACATATTGTGTCAAGATCATTCAATATCCATATTTATAAAACAGGCCAACACATTCCATCAACCCAACTTCACATTTATAAGGATAATTTACATTACTCATGTAAAATGGTTGCAACCCATGTATTAAGGACAGAGTAATGCAATAAATGTGCCTATTAAGTACAAAATTGATATCCAACTCAGGACGTGGGTTGGAATTCCAATTATTGACAAGATGCTTGAACTACATTGGAAGGTATCTATATCACCTGTGCTCTCATCGTAATAATATAATTGTCCTCCTTGAGCACAAAAATAGTCCATATGTCTTCAAAACAATTCCCTGATAATATCTCCTCTAATTGAACTCACCCTCAATCCTCCTTCCCCTCTCCCATTAGAAATATCATTACTATCAAAAGAAAGATCTAAAATATCTATATTTAGTTCTACTTGCATCACATTAATGTATGTATAGACATAATATTATATCAATTTTGAAATTGTAAGAAAAAATAAACAAGGCCATAATTACATCCATGGGAGGTTGATATAAGAAACAAAACCACGGGCTTGAAATAATCAAAGCATGAGAACCCCACCTTTTGTTCACTGCAATGCAAGCATCATGATCAATATTGTACATGGATATTGTATTTGAAATGATCTAATTATCACACTTCAACACATCTTTGGAAGACTTGGATCTATAGGAGGAGGGCATCTTGGCCTACTTTTAGTCAATGACATGTTATCAGTTAAATTTGAAAGACAATATTCCATCCATGTGAATAAAATATAAGAAAAATTAACCCAAAGGATTGTAATTAACACAGAGAATGCGAATCTATGTTTGAATATTACATCCACTAGGTTTATGTTTAATAATTCCTTAATGTTTATCATTGTATTTCGTGCACATTGTGTTGCAGTACTAAAGACCTCAACAATTTTTCTAATAAATAAGTAATATATCCAATGGGTTTAATAGGAATTCCATCCATAAATGTTGGGAAACATTCCTTGATCCTAGAGAGCTATTTCTAAGGATGTGTGTGTATTCCAAGGAAAACATAATGGGGAAACCCTCAAACATTTCCCCTCATTTTGTAGATGGTACCTAGTGTAAGACTATTTTCATTGATTAAGTTCGTTTACCTAGTAGGGACATAGAGTGAGGCATGTAACAAAGGTGAAAATTCAAAGGGGTCGACCTTAATACCTCCTGCATGAAGCTCAAATGACTCAACCAATCAAGCTATCTCATTAGGCTTAAAATGTTTGGAAACATCTCATCCCACCCTCAAGAACTTAAGCAAGAGTGAGATTGTGAGAACCTTTCTAGCCTCAATCAACCAATGAGGGGAAAGCATGTCACAAGTAGGATTTCAACCTGGTTGGGGAGGTTATCAAATTCTCCTCTTAACCACCCAAGCTAAACCCAACTGATTAT
>SNQJ01S0049247.1:97011-98300 GCA_010110895.2 Picea sitchensis | reverse complement strand
ACCTCATATACAATCTCAAAAAATAATGCAAATCATATCTCCCATTGTGTCAACTCTCTCCTCCTCATGAAAAACAATTCGAATTATGAAAATCACCTCCAATTTACCATCCTCTAGAGCACCTTTGGTCTCTTCAAAATATCCCATGTTTCCCTTGCAAATCCCTCCTCTAACTAGCATAAAAAATCCTCTATCACCATTCTCTCCCTTAGGTATTTGTGACCCTCTCTCTTTGAAGGGGGTTCTAGGATCTCTAGGAACTAGTTCACTCTCCTCCTCGAACATAGTGGCCCCTGGGATCTAATTCAAGGAGTAGTAATTAAAGGAAACCCATGAGAGGGGAACTCTTAGAACCCTAGAATCTTCATGGTAAATGAAGCCCCGACCCCATCCATAGTTGTCATAGTAGACATAATGGAACACTATGAATTCTACAAAGAAAATGGGCTTGTATGCAAGTTCAATGGACTTTGCCCAACATTGGAACACCTTCAACAATGGATCTCTAGTACCTAGAAACCATAAATAAAAGAGGAATCCTACACCTACTAGTGCGCAAAAAGTTTCTTCAGAGTGGAATTTGACCTCATTAAAGACATTGATTGGATACTAAAATTTGGACCTTGGTTTTGGGGTAAATATGGGGTCATGATTCACTTAACAATATTGGAAATGCATTGGGAAAATTCCATTTCAAGAGTGTTGATATAGATAAAAGGTGCATCACTACCTGTGTTCATATATGTGTAAACATGGACTTTGGAAAATACTTCCTAGAAAAAATTAAACATGTGGAAAATGACTACATGTAGACTCAACTACTAGACTTTGAGTAGGTTGCTTTTCATTTTCAAACATGCTAAAAAATATGCCACATTGCAACCAAGGAAAATTTTAATGCTCTGTATTTATCTTAAAGTGTAGAAACATTGGTGAATCTTATTAATTCTTAAAATGCCAACCATAAATGTTTGGTATTATTTTTGTAAAAATATTCAAATTTCTAAGGATTATATATAGTTTCTAGAAAATTTTGGTGACTTTTGGAGTAAAATACTTTTATCTTATAGAATTTGGGTGAAACATTTTAGAAAAAAGGAAACTCGTGAATCTTTTTTTGGAAAAAAAAAACATTGAAAATTAGCCCCTAATTTTTTTATTGATTGTAACTTATTTCCACAAGGCCCTAAAGGCAGGAAGAGCTATAAAATCACATCAAAAACCCACTTGGTGGAAGGAGTAATGGAGGGCCATCAATTTATTAATAAGGATCCCCCAAAGGTTACCAT
>SNQJ01S0049247.1:87011-92011 GCA_010110895.2 Picea sitchensis | reverse complement strand
ATTTAAAAAAAATTTTTTTTTTTTTTTTTTTTTTTTTTTTTTTTTTTTTTATTTATTTTTTTAATGCAAATTAAAAAAGAAAAAAATAGTAAATAAATTTTCAAGTGACCATTTAGGTATTGTTTTTTTAAATGTGTTTTTTTCTTCATTTAAAAAAATTTGCAAAGATTTTCTCCTTTCTCTTTATTTATTTTTTAATGTAAATTAAAAAAAGAAAAAAAATAGTAAATAAATTTTCAAGTGACCATTTAGGATATAATTTTGGGTTTTTTATTTGCATAGGGATCTGTTATTAATGCCACAGTTTCAATTAGGTCATAATTAGCTATGATTTTAACGTTTAGAAAAAAAAATTACTTTAGGTAGCGTCACTTTTTTAGTTAGGTGTTGATTTTAAGGTTTTTCTAAGCAACTATTTGATTTTTTAAGGCCATGCTTGAAAAATGGTGTAATTGTGACCCAGTTAGAAAAAGTGGTGCTATCAGTAGCACCAATTTTTTATTTGGGGGTTGATTTTCACGTTTTTATGCAAAAATATAAGTTTTAAGGGCTAGAATTCTCATTTTGAGGTCACAGTTCTTGTTAAGTCTGTAACTTTGTTTTCCTCGAAATATCCATATGGAGGGTCACTCAAATTCTAGCCACTATTATGGCTAGCAATTAAGTGAACCTAATGGTTCACTTCATGAAATAATTGGTCATGAAGAGAAAACCCCATAATATACATTAAATAAATATTAATAATTTATTATTTTGAATATAATTATATGAAGTTGATGATATGAAATACAATGGGCATGTATAAAAATACATGTATGGGTGATAAGTCATTTCCTTTGGAAAATGCATGACTTATCTTTATTACAATATAGTAAATATGCAATGTTGACATATGACTATAAGAAATGTTTATATGATATTACATTAGTGGTAATATACCCTAGGTATATTACAAGTCCTACCCTTTAAAATTCGTTTGTCCTCAAAGCATGTGGTAGAGAGGATTGCTTCCGATAGAATGATCCATCTTCTTATAACTTTCATCTATTTGATAGAGTTGAGAACACAAGGCGATATGATTTCCAAAGCCTGAGAAGATTTCTTCCGATGGAATGATCCATCTTCTTATAACTTTCACCTATTTGATAGAGTTGAGAACACAAGGCTATATGATTTCCAAATCCTTGAAAAATAATATTGCATAAAAAAAGAACCAGTCCATCCTAAATAGAGTATTTTTGTAACTCTTCGATGGCAAGTTTCTTGATTAAAGTTTCTTTTATTTTTTACTTCGAATTGTATTGTTTTTTATATGCTTTGATATATATACATATAAGAGAAACATTGACATTGGTATGTTGATTCTTGCATGCTACGATTTATGCAATTTGGGTGTTAATATGGTACCCTAATAAGTTAATCCTCCTTAATCTCTTGTTTAATATTTTCTGGTAAAATCATGAAGATGAGTAACACTTTTGTGAGAATCGGGTGTCCAAAATTCCTAGCGGCATTTTTTCGGCTGAAAAAATGTCGCTAGGAATTTTTTCGGCCGAAAATTTGCACATCAAATTGAACGACGCCCTAACGACACCCTCAAAATTCATGTACAATATTTTTCGAATGAATTTTTTTCCTATGGTAATCATGCTTCAGTCGAAAGACTTTTTGGCTGAAAGGTTAGTTTTTAACGGATTCTGTTAAAAACTAGGTTTCGGTCGAAAGAATATTTCGGTTGAAAACCTGAAAATTGGACTGTTTGCAGGAAATTTCAAATTCTCTCCAGGTTACTTGATCTTTGGAGGTAGCAAAATCCTACAAATACTCAGAATTTAGTTTCGGAATTGATACCAACATTTTTTAAATTGAATCTACTTTCATTGGATATAATTTGTTTTCATTTTCATTGTTTTTATCTAATTTTATTTAATTTTATAAAAAAAATCACTGCATAATATTTTTAGGTGAGATTATGATTCAGTGAAATGAAAAATCCATATCTCTAAAAATACACAGTGGAAAATTATGGAAAATTTATATTCATAATCCTTAAATTGTTCTCTTCAAAAGGGTATTTTTAGATTTTATTTTTAAGTAAAAATTAAGATAGATACATGGTGGGGGAAAACATGTTTTTAAAACTGTAAATTTTTCAGATTGGTCAACTTCAAAAAATTCTAGAAATTATAATATTCATCCGTTAGATTCGAAACTATAGCCATAACAAAATAGAGTCTTTGTAGATTGTTGCAGTATATTTCATTTGTCAAAAACAAAAGTTTAATAATGGATACATTGTTGGGGGGGAAAATAACTCATTATCTTTCCCTTCATTTTTAAGGAACATACTATCAAACGATTGCCAATTTGACATATCAAATCTCAATAAAAAAAAATTGAAAAATAGTCAGTAGAAAGATAACAAAATTCTTCACAAGTTTTGTTTTTGTGGTGAAGTAAAATTTTAAATAAAAAAGAATACTTTTGTTTACTAGAAGTTAAAGAACTTGTTAAAATAAAATAAAATAAATTCTCATAAAACAAGCAAAAGTGTTACCCATCACGATTTACTTTTGTAGGAATGTTAGTAATTGATATTTTTGTATTCATTGACATGTCAGTAACTTCATCAATGATGACTGAAGGACCTTCAACCATCGCTGAATATGTAGATTTTTACTTGCCATTGAATTGTTTCTTGATATTAATTTATAGATGATCTTTATCTATTAAAACTTCATTAGTAATGATGCCTTGATTTTTAGTTTCGATCAATATTGTTGAGGCCTCTTTATCTACAATTTCAACTTCTAAAACCTTCCTTGATTCACTTGCACCAATGGATGTTTCTTTATCTACTTTTAGAATTGATATATCCCTATGTTTTAATTTTTTACTTCCATAAGTAGGGTTTGACTATGATTCTTCAAGCAATTGATTTATGTGTCTTTATCTGAAAGAGTGTGCCAATATATTTTTTGGCATCCTGCTTCTCATGCGATCCTTGATCACATTAAATTGCAACATATTTTCAAATCGATGCTTGATCCTTCACTTGTAGGTCACAAATTATTTTCTATGATGCTCATAGTTGTTTTTTGAGCTATTTTGTCTTGTTAACCTTCTCTTATAATTTACAATATAGGATATGCACTTCATTTTGGATGTCTTATTTGACATTCTTAGGATCTTTACTTTGTGTGATAAAGCGATGACTATGATATTAAGGCATATTTTTCTTTGCCATTTTTAACAATGGCCTCGTCAACTTATTTTTGGTGATCTTATAGCTTTTATATTGATCTCTAGATATGTTCAAGGATTTCTTTGACACGTTATTCATGCATTCTGATGAGGGAACTACTGAAAATGATTTCATTTTAATGTCCTACCAGGTTTCCTTCTTCTTATAATAAGAGAATGTCATTTTTTTTTTCATATTTAAGATGAAGGTCCCCAATGTTTCCATCTAGGGTGAACCTACAATTATGTTAACATTTGCTTCAGGTATAGATCTAACATTGAATTAGGATACAAAAATATCATCATCAATTCTCAATGGTAAATTATTTATTTTATCATTGTCCCAAGAGTTTATATTTTAAATTACACTTGATTTAGGGATTAGTGATTAATTAGCCATATCAACATTAATGAAAATTTTCTTGTCGTCTTGACAAATAACAATGTTAATATCTCTTCCTTAAATAATTAGATTAAGTTTGAATATTAGAGAGGTTTCTTTTAGAATAGTGTTAGAAAAATTTATTTTCAATATCTTCAAATAATATTCAAATATTTATTGTTAGTTTCTTACTCCAAATCGGGGATGATTTTAAGGATGGAAATTTATTTTAAAATATAGAAACCTTGGCGAATCTTAGTAATCCTTCATATCTTAACTATAAAATGTTTGGCGATATTTTTGTAAAAATATTCAAATTTCTAAGGATTTTATATAGTTTGTATAAACGTTTGGCAATTTTTAGGGTAAAATAATTTTATCCTATAGAATTTGGGCGAATCATTTTTAGAATAGCGAATCTTTTTTTGGGAAAAACCATGGAAAATTAGCCCATGAGCGAAATTTAGCCCCTAAAATCATCCCTGCGAGTCCAAATAGTTCCTATGAAAACAAAACTACTTCTCAGTAATTGAAAACATAAATATGAAATGTGTTGGTTAATGAATAGTAGAATAATCTTATGTCTCAGTAAGCTAGAGTTCAATTATGATCAATGGTTCAAAAGATATGAAGAATATAGGATTCCTCTATAAACTTGTAGAGCCCATTAAAAATCCACATAAAAAGGGACTATAAATATTTGGATGGAAAGGGTAGGGGGGTGAATCTCAACCTTTTCTTCATTTTTTTTTATTTTTTTTTACCTCATTCCAAGTTTCTATTGTAATGTGTGCATCAACCACTACGAGTTGTAGGTTTAATATGTGGGGACTTGGTGCATTCAACTATGAGATATCCTTAGGGAGTCACCACTAAAGGAGTGTGATTTATGCCACTACTTACCCATGCTTGAAGGTAAAATCAAAGATAAAATCATGGATATCTAAATATGGGTAACAATGTCCATAGAGTCAAATTTACTCTCCTTAACAAAAATATGGATCTCATGGGTAGGGGGAGCTTGAGGACCTATAGAAACTAGAGATGATGGAGAAGGGATAACATGAGCATTGGGGACATCTTTCTACTAATTCTTCAGTTTCACCCAACAATTTTCCATTTTTTAATTCCTCCACTAGGAGGGTTGTTTATTCTTGCTTGGTTTCCCTTGAGTTTTCAACCTTTAGGGAAGCTTACCACATTGTGGCCAATACAAAAAACGAGCGTGCACCTAAAGGCTATATTCTTGTATCCTATACTTTGAATCCACTTTATGTACCTTCATTCCAGCATGATATGAGTAGGAATGCCACATGGGGGCTTCACCTTGTGCAATATCTTATTAGGTTCACTCATAAAGGGGGTTTTTTAATTG
>SNQJ01S0049247.1:70568-81950 GCA_010110895.2 Picea sitchensis | reverse complement strand
CAAATAAGAAGTATTAAAACCTATAGACTCTTAAGATGGATTCTCTCTCAACTTAGGAGAAAAACTAGGGTTTTCTTCTTTTAAGGTGGAGCGGACAACATGATTAACAACCCGAGAATAATTTGGGCATGGTTTCAAGCCTCATCCTACTTAAGATTCATAGAAATGGTATTCTTATCACATCCTATATTTGATTTATTTGGACTAATATCACCCAAGGATACCCTAATATATATAAACTCTTAGGAGGGATTCTCTCTCAATGTAGGAGAAAAACTAGGGTTTGCTTCATTTAAGGTGGAGTGCCCAACATGATTAACAACTCGAGAAGAATTTGGGAATGGATTTGAACTTCATCCTACTCAAGATTCATAGAAATGGTATTATTATCATATCCTATATTTGAATTCTTTTGACTAAGATCTCCCAATGATATCCTAACATATCCATCATCCACAAAAAAAAAAAAAATCATAGGGTTAGGAGTAGACAACATACCTTGATTGTTCTAAAGAACACTTTAACAAGGATTCCCTTGTTGTGAATTCGAGCTTGATTAAAATTTTGGCACTAAAAACCCCTTATATGCATACAACATTTGATCTTCTTTCTCTATATTGAAAGATCCAACTTGAGGGGTAGAAATCTTTTTTTCCTTTTCAAAAACTGAGAAAATATTCAATAGTCCTAAGGGGAAATCCTACATTTCATTTATAACCTTCAATAATATGATAGACCATGAACCCTCAAACTTTGTAAATCCTTATGGTTTAAATCCATTGACCTTTATTTTTAGGCAACTTCAATAACATTCCCATAAATTTGAATATCCTCCTCGATCTAAGGATGTAAAGAGAAGCCTCCTTTGAGAGGCCCATAATTATGACAAAATTCACATCTAAATGGGATCCACACATAGTCTAGAATGTGATGATGGGACCACTTCTTTACCTCAAAATCCTTGATTTCAAGTAGGTATTCTCTAGTATCCATTTTGATACATATGTGTGCTACGTACTTTAATGCATGGAATTTAGATCTCTCATCAACATCCAAGAATACCCCCAAACTATTTTCAATATCCTTTACAGCACACTCATTCCATAAACCACATATTTCATTAAAATTGGAAATTTTTTGTTACAAAGACATCATTCACTAGAATTGATTTTTTAGATTTTTTTGGAATTCTAAATCGATTGTTTAATTTCAACTTTAATGAAATGTGTGTTATAGCTCTAGAGATAGAGCCAAAAGATTTACTCAAATGTGTTGTACATTGGAATTTTCCTTACTCAGATAAAAAAAAAGGAGACTGGGATATTAAAGTCAATAAATTTCTACCCCAATACCATTTCCTACGGTCAAACATGAACCACATCCTATTTAGAATCGAATATGAATACTAACTACCCTTTTTCCAAAATGTGATAGGTTGGTATATAACTCAAGAATTGTCTCCCTAATCCATTATTGAAGTCGAATATATGAGATGAACATCCCATAGAATTTTCCAACTAGTACATTTATGTAGGTCCATGACTTGATCCAACATAACATCATCACTCAATACAATCCTCACCCTTCCTTTGTGAAGTTTAACACACTTTGGTTTGTTCCCCGAGTGATGGGATGTAAGGATGCATTCCTTTCCTTAAGTAACTTTGGTACCATACTCTTCTGTCAACACACCGGGTATGTTGCATGTTCCTCCAATGAAAATCCTTATTCCCCCCCAAATCCTTCACACCATACTGAGGATACTTTTTCCCAACCTGTAAGCAGTTTGCATCAATCCTTAAAATTCCTTGAATGGAGACTACATAGTGAGAAACCTTTGGGAATAACAAAAAACTGGAAAGTTCTAAGTTAGCACAATCCATCAAGGCCTTTCCACCACCTTATTCAAAATGTCATAATGAGAAAGTTTAATGTTTACCAACCTTTTCTCCTTGATCTGACTTGGGGTATAAATCAATGCACCAACTATGTTAACCAATACATCCTGCCATGGTGAAATACAACCTTTATTTCTACTTCCTTTGACACAAGTTGCCTACTCTGAAAGGGACCTTAGACTAGAGTTTATGTCTAATGCCTCTCCTTCAACATGTAAGACTTTTTTAAGCCAAAAGACACTAGGGTTTCGACTTGGGTCCAAATCACCTCCATTGGCCCTTCCTTTATGAAAATCTAAGACTTTTTCCCTAGTCCTGTCTCCCTCATTTCTTGGAATCCTTAGTTCCAGAAGCACAAACTATCTAGCCTCTACCACTTCTTCCGAGACACTGTATGTCAAGATCCTTTTGTGATGGAAAAATCAAGTTCCCACACAAACCCTCCAATGGATCATGGGAGTAGTATATGAACTCTTCTTCCTCCACAATGTCCCTAAAAAAATTTCATCCTAACTTGAGATCTTTTAAACACCAAGAGATTTGCATCTCAACTTTTTTACCCCTCTTGGCACTTAATAGATCTGGAGTTAATATAGATCTAAATTTGTTTTATAAATTTGAATGATTTGCATTTTTTTAATAATAATTGTTGATAACTAAAAAAAATTCCTAGAAATATATAAATTTTTTAAAATTAAAATTATTTTTATCTCTAAAATTGAGATTTTTTTCTATTTTGACTTTCTTATTTCAATTCATTACATCAAGGGAACATAAGTTCTCTTACAACCAAGTTCAAAAGAAATCTCTATTTTATTAGACAAAAAAAAATGATAAACAAACCAATGTTAAAAGAGATCTCTATTTTATTAGAAAAAAAATGATAAACAAAATAAAAATAACATTGAACATTTTAAAATAATCAACTTAAAATAAAAATAAAATACTATCTTAATTTTATAATTTTAAAATACAAAAATATTGAAAACAAAATTCCACAAAATTCTATTTTTTCATAATACTTAATAAACCAAAATTAAAATAAATTTGTATTAATATTTTTATTCCAACATAAAACATAAACCAAAAACCAAAATTAAAATAAATTTATATTAATATTTTTATCCCAATATGAAACAAAAAGGTTTCATGATACTTAATAAACAAAATTAAAATAAATTTATTTTTAATATTTGTATTCAACATAAAACAAAAAGGAATTATTTTGATCACCATCTTGTAAATTGATTTCCTATAATACGACTCTTTTTACAACCTAAAATTATAAATAAATAAAAGTGGAAGTGGATTTGGTAGTTGTTGACAACAGTATTTCACATTGTTTTCTATGTATTTTTAAATAAAGACGAAAGACATAGATCCCACTTAAATACCATCCAATGATAGTGTTATCATCGGTCCCATTATCCACGGGATGTAACATCAAACACTCTATCAAAAATGTGATTTCATTCTATTTCAAGGAATCATTTGAGACAAGAATGGACTTTTGCAGCACGGATAATCAACATTCTATTTATTTCAAGTGGGTTCAATATCATTTTAGAAATAATGATGAAAATGGTTTTAAACCCTGGCGCGCACATATATGTATGACAAGTACCATAATATAAAATTTATGACAACTAGTCCATATCACATGTCTTTCCACTTGATATTACCTAGTTAGTTTTATTAACAAAAATTAAATTAATCAAAAAGCATTTAACATTAAATAAAGATTATTAAAACTTGATATTAATAAGTTAATTAAAATATAATTAAATTTATTTAAATAAGAATTATTATTATTATTGTTATTGGGAGAAAAAAAAAGTATTTTTATAGATGAAAATAGAGATTTTGCAAACACTTTCATCATTCAATATCCACTTCAAGTCAATTGGATCTAGTTTGAGTTGTTGGGAGGAATGATTGTTACCCTCCCGACCTAAGTAATGGTCGTGAGCCTTGTGTTGACAAAATCTTGAGGTTTTGCAAAATCCAGTTTTCCCTAGGTATCATCTTCAAAATGAGGGGGTGTACCTAGTGGATTCCCTTGGGATACATATTTCTTGGAAAAAAGATCAACATGCCCTTCTTCACATGATTTCAAAAACTAAAAAAAACAATGGAGAAAATCATCTCTGACATTTATACACTGCCTACATGTGGCCTTAAGGCTCATACATCATTCATAAATTGTCTATTATCAGTTAGGTTGATACGAATTCAAAAAATATTAAAATGTGATTTCACTGTAGTGACCTTAAAAAAAGCTTCAAATAACACTCCCCATTAAGTTCAAGAAATATCTCTCTAATTCCCATAACTAGACCATCAAATAGGTCTACCAATTACATCATAAGCCCACATAAAGAGTTGTAGCATGAATATGTAAGGATAAAATAGTGTTGTCAACCCAGGGAGGGTAAACAAAGCACCTAGATTTTCCTATCCTTGGATTTCGATATTGTCCATGTGATGGGCCTTCATTATGTCTCTTATTTAGCCCATCATGTGTAAAAATTTGATACATTGTGCTCCAAGACTTGACCTTTATATAGAACAATTTCCCTTTTTGATTTATTGATAACCAAAGTTATCTTGACATGTTTTCATCTATCTACACATGATTTTCTTAAACTATTGAATATCAATGTGATGCACTTTGTTCTTGAGTTGATTTGAGTATTGTTTCATTTATTTGGTATGAAGACCAATATGGTTCAAAGGCTAGGAGTGCAAGAATCAAGTCACTAAGGGAAAGATTGAATACTCCCCACTTATGACTCAAGATAACCAAGTGCATAGTGACCAATTCAAGGGATCTTGTCTCTTTTTCCCACCTTGGGAGCTACCAACACTCAAATCAACATTAATGACCTCTAAGCAATTTGAATTAGCAAATCCTGGAGGATTTAAATCACATAAGGAGAATACGATCCTAGAAAACAAAATGAAGATTTTAGAAAACTCCCATCAGTCAAGGAAGTGATTGGGATTTCAGTTAGGCTTTCCTTCAAGCATAAATAGGAGCACAAGTTGATAGATTAGGAATCTCACATTATTTTTCCATGTTATCATTTCTCTAGTATCATTGATGGTTTGAGTTATAGTATAAGGCAACATGTTGTCCTATTGTTATGATAGATTTTGATTAAGAGAAGAAGACAATTATGCTACATATTTTAGTGTTGCTTGTTTAAACAAGGGTTCCAATAGCTGTTGGAAAATTGGTTGTCATTGATGTCAACCCTAGAAGAAGTCTGGAAGCCTCTAGAAGTGATGGGTGTATTTGAAGAAGTCTCCAAAGTGGTCCCCTTATGGTGTATCTTTAAGCATGGCCCTCACAGGAAGATTCTTTGAAGAAGTATACAAAGAAACCCTGATAATATAGCTAGGAAGCCCCAGAGGTGTGGTCAAGAAGCCCGAAGTTGATTGGAGAAAAAGAGTATAAAGGAAATTACAAATACATGCAAAACTCTCATAGATTGATAGTCCTTGACATCTCATTTCCAACAGTAGGTGGTATGCCACGTGGTTCCTCATGGTTGAGAGGTTATACCCTCTTAAAGATGAAGCCCCAAAGTATGGTTAAAAATCCCCTAAACGATTGCAACAAGAAGTTATAAGTTGGACCCAAAATCAAGAAAAGGATAAAAATGGTTGCAACAAGAAGTTACAGGTTGGCCCTAAAGTCAAATAAAGGGGGTACTTGAAAAATTATAAATACCCATCAAGAGCCTCTCATTTTAATAATCAATCAAGTGTGAAATATAGCAAGTATGTGATCTCTTGGCGCAAGTGAGATAGTGAAGCAATGCGAAGGAGAGAAGTCTCGGAATTTCATATGTGTGGAGGATTTATGGGAAACCCTATCTGAGGTGACCCCCGCGGGTCTAGTACATGATGTCCCATGAGGCTCTCATTGGTTTTCCTGAAATAGTCACACGAGGCCCTGCATGTTGCTCGGTCCAATCCCGGGAGGCTGAGGAAAGTTTTTGAGGAAGTTATTCTTCTTAATGTTGAAGTTGAGTAAGGTCTGAATATCTGATATCTACTGCACCAAGTTGTTCACATGTTGAAAGCTATGTTATTCTATATATTTTGAGGCTTGTATCTTGGAGGTTATGGGATATGCTTGAGGCATATCTTGGAGGTATTGGCACATGGTTGAGGTACATATTGGATATTTTGGCACATGTTTAAGGAATATTTTGGGTATATGTTTTGAGGCATGGTATATTCTTTGAGGCACATCTTGGATGTCTTGGCACATAGTTTGATGCATATCATGGTGATTTTGAGNTATAAATACCCATCAAGAGCCTCTCATTTTAATAATCAATCAAGTGTGAAATATAGCAAGTATGTGATCTCTTGGCGCAAGTGAGATAGTGAAGCAATGCGAAGGAGAGAAGTCTCGGAATTTCATATGTGTGGAGGATTTATGGGAAACCCTATCTGAGGTGACCCCCGCGGGTCTAGTACATGATGTCCCATGAGGCTCTCATTGGTTTTCCTGAAATAGTCACACGAGGCCCTGCATGTTGCTCGGTCCAATCCCGGGAGGCTGAGGAAAGTTTTTGAGGAAGTTATTCTTCTTAATGTTGAAGTTGAGTAAGGTCTGAATATCTGATATCTACTGCACCAAGTTGTTCACATGTTGAAAGCTATGTTATTCTATATATTTTGAGGCTTGTATCTTGGAGGTTATGGGATATGCTTGAGGCATATCTTGGAGGTATTGGCACATGGTTGAGGTACATATTGGATATTTTGGCACATGTTTAAGGAATATTTTGGGTATATGTTTTGAGGCATGGTATATTCTTTGAGGCACATCTTGGATGTCTTGGCACATAGTTTGATGCATATCATGGTGATTTTGAGCACATGATTTGGAGGATATTCTTGAAGATATTTGCATGGTTTTATGTGGTTGCATTAGTTTTGATGATGATGATATATAAGTATCAGTTACAACAACAGTGACAGGTTTATTCTCTTATGTATATTCAAGGGAGGAAGGAAGGGGCAAGGAAATGGATTTGTAGCTTCCTTCAGGTTGGATCCTGTAAATTAGGGGGTTGGAGCCTCCCTCCAGTTGGAGATGGAGAATCTAGGAATTGCAGCTTCCTTCATGTTGGAGCCTGTAAACAAGGGGGTTGGTGCCTCCTTCCAATTGGTTCTTTCTATGAATGTAACCTTTTGATATATATAAGAAATCATTACGTTGTTTTCTCCCATTTGGGTTTCCACATAAAATTCTTGTGTACTGTGTATTTATGGTTACATGTTTACAGTATCTTGGATGTAATCATAAGTGATGAATTTTTGATATCTTAAATGGTTTCATATTGTGATTAAAAGTGGTAAAAAGTGTCTAATACCGATTCACACCCCCCCCCCCCACACACACTTCTCAGTATTAGTGAATATTCCAACAATTGGTATTAGAGCAAGTCCTTCAGAAAAAGTCTAATCACTGGAAGGTAGATCATGGAGTGCACTGAGAATGGAATGTCATTGTTTGATGGTCAGAATTGTGCCTTATGGAGAAAAATGATGAAAATGTTTGTGCAAGCACAAGGATTCGATGTATGGCAATAAATAGTGGACGGATACACGACACCTTCCACTCCCCCAACATATAGAGATAGAAAGAAGCTTAGTGAAAACAGTTTGAAGGATAAAAATGTTATTCTAAGTGGCCTGGATAGTTCAATATATGTCAAGGTTACACATTGTGACTCTAGAAAGGATCTTTGGAACAAACTTCAAAATGTTTATGAAGGAGATGCCAACTTCAAAGGGGCCAAGCTTCAAACTTATAGAGGTCAATTTGAAGAACTAAAAACGAAGGAAGATGAAGATATTGCATCTTATTTCCTGTGAGTTGATGAAATTGCAAATGCTATTAAAGGCTTAAGAGAAGAAATTAAAGAACCAATAATTGTTCAAAAAGTACTAAGGTATCTTCTAATGAGATTTGATCCTAAGATTTCAGCCCTAGAAGAAAGAGCAGATCTTGCTACATTGAGCATGGATGAGTTACATGGAATTATTACATCTTATGAAATGAGAATAGAGTAGGACAATAGATCCAGGAAGGAAGCATCTTTCAAAGCATCCAAAAAGACAAGAAAGAATAAGAAAAAGTAAAATTCAAACTACAGTTGCATCGATTATTCAGATGAAGATGGAGAAATGGACAACTTTGTAAGGAAGTTGAAGAGGAACTGGAAAATACAATGGTAAGCTTCCTTTTTAAAATGTTTTAATTGTGGTAAAATTGGTCATTTTGCTGCTAAATGTCCTTATGCTAAGAATTCAGAAAGTGACGAAGAAGAAGTTCCCAAGAAAGAAAAGAAATACCGAAAGGGAAACAAAAAAGGAAATAAAAGAAAAGTCTTCAAGAAAAGTCTCTACTCAAGAGAAGATAGTTCCTCATCTGATGAGGATGACGATAGTGACAATGACTCAGAAAGAGTGTTCTTTATGGCATTGGAAACTCAACAAAGTGATAAAGAAGATTATGAATAAGAAGGTGAAGTATATCTTGAAGCAAAACTAATCAGCGCCTTAAGTGAGATAAAAAGAGAAAGGAAGAACATAAATGTATAGGAAATGACCAGAACAATGTTGAAATATTCCAAGTTGGGTGATATATTTTGGGTACAAGATGTACATACAGTCGTTCATATCTTTAACAGAGGAATACTTAGAAGTAACAATGACGAGACTCCATATGAATTGTGGAAGGGAAGATTGGAAAATGTCAAACACTTTAGAGTGTTTGAAAGAAAATGTTACATAAAAAGAGAAGATAACAAGATTGAAAAATTTGACTCTCGAGTTGATAAATGAATATTGGTTGGATACTCAAGAAAAATCAAGGCATACAAATGCTACAACCTAAGACTTAACAAAATAGTGGAAAGCATCAATGTAAATATTGATGAAACAAATGTGTTGAAGACTAGAGAAGAAAGAATAAATTCAAAGAAGCAAGAAGCAGAAGAAGAACTAAAGGAAGAAGAAGTAGAAGAAGAAGTAGAAGAAATAGAAGAGAAGCAATAAGAAGTAGAGAAAGAAGAAACAAAATACAATAAACAAGATTTCCAGACACCTTCTAAAACACCTAACCGTTGGGTTTAGAAGAATCATCCACTAGAACAAATTATTGGAGATAAAAATGCAGGAATAGAAACCAGAGGAAGAAAATGCGCATTTACACTAGAACAAATACATTTAGAATTATTATCCATAGTTGAACCAAGCAGCTTTTAGGAAGCCATCAATGATGAACATTGGATCAAGGCCATAAAAGAGGAACTAAATCAAATAGAGAATAATGAGACATGGGAACAGGTTCAAAGACCTAAGGACAAAAATGTGATTGGTACAAAATGGGTGTTCATAAATAAACTAAATGAAGATGGACAAGTAACCAGGAATAAGGCAAGGCTAGTATGCAAAGGATATGCTCAAGTTGAAAGGGTATATTTTGAAGAAAATGTTTCTCTTGTTTCCATAATGGAAGCAATCAAAATGATCTTGGCCTATGCATGCTCCAAAAGGATCAGAGTATATCAAATGGATGTAAAATAAGTGTTTCTTAATTGAGAATTAGAAGAAGAGGTCTACATAGAACAACTAGAAGGGTTCCTATTGTCATAAAGGGAAGATTATGTTTGCAGATTGAAGAAATCCATGTATGAACTCAAGCAAACTCCTAGAGCCTAGTATTCAATACTGGACAAGTACTTACAACAACAAGGATTCAAAAAGGGAAATGTAGATAGTAATCTCTACATAAAAGTGGATCGGGACAACATACTTATCAATGAAGTATATGTGGGTGACATCATATTTGGAAGTGATCATGACAAGTTGAATAAGAAGTTTTCCAAAGACATGCAGAATGAGTTTGAAATGTCCCTACTTGGTGAGGTGAATTTCTTTTTGAGAATCCAGATATCTCATCTAGATGAAGGTATTTTCATTTCCCAAACCAAGTACATCAAATAAATGTTGAAGAAGTTGATAATGGAATATTGCAAACTCGTAACTACACCTATGGTGACTGGTTGCAAGTTGAGAAAAGGTGATGAATCTAAGGAAGAATATCAGAGACTCCATATATTGATGATTGGTATCCTACTCTATGTGACAGCCTCAAGACCAGATGTGATGCAAGCAGTTGGAAATATTGCAAGATTTCAAGCAACATTGAAGGAAACTCATGTTATGGCAGTAAAGAGGTTCTTCAAATATCTCAAAGGAATAAGATAGTTTGTATTGTGGTATCCGAAAGCGAATGATATGACTATGGTCACCTACATATATTCATATTGGGAAGGAAGCATTGATGATATAAGAAGTACTAGTGGAGCAGCCTTCTACTTGGGTGATTTTTTGGTGTTTTGGTTAAGTAAGAAGCAATCATCAGTATCCTTGTCTACGAAAGAAGAAGAATATATTGCAACAAAATCATGTTGTACTTAGGTCCTATGGATGAAGCAAACCCTGTAATACATGCAAGTAAAATGTGATGAGCCTATTTTAATATTATGTGACAATACCAGTGCTATAAGTATCTCAAAAAATCGAGTAATGCATTCCAAGACCAAGCATATTCCTATCAAGTTCCACTTTGTATGGGAACAATTCACAGAAAAGAATATCAAGTTGGATTACATTGGGACAAAAGAAAAAATTGAAAATATCTTCACCAAACCTCTCCCAATAGATACATTTGAGTATCTTCAACAGAAAATTGGATTAGTTTCTGCCCCACAGTGATCTACATGACATTTTTCAAAGAAGATAGGGGGAGAGAAACCGCCAGGGGGAGTTACCCTTTTCCATTGATGTCAAAGAGGGAGAGAGAAAAGTGAATAATCATGAAGACATGGGGAGAAATCATGAATATAGGGGGAGAAATGGTCACAGGAGGAGTATGAGTGTTGTCAACAATGCCAAAAGGGGAGATTGTTGGAAAATTGGTTGTCATTGATGTCAAACCTAGAATAAGTCCAAAATCCTCTAGAAGTGATGGGTGTCTTTGAAGAAGTCTCCAAAGTGTTCCTCTTAAGGTGTATATTTAATCATGGCCCTCACAAGAATATGATTTGAAGAAGTATACTGTAGTGTACCCTTTCACTACCCAGGTTCCCCAACCTCTCAGTTTTACCATTCTGTACATGGAATTATAAAACTAATGCGTTTATACAGAATTAAACATACTTAAAACTCAGAGTATAATATATGGGTACTGCTATAATTAATCATTCCATAGCATTTATCATTAATTAATTTACACAGCGGAAAAAATGATACAAAACAACACAGTCATGTCAAATGTGTTAAAACATAACTCAGATTACTTATCTTTTATCTGCTGTAGCATTCACCAACCAAGTGCAGGCCTTCCACGAACCTCCCAGCCTTAGACCACACTGTTCATCAGCTCAAC
>SNQJ01S0049247.1:52878-70558 GCA_010110895.2 Picea sitchensis | reverse complement strand
TACAACAACAGGCTCTTGGCCTTCAACACTTAGGCTCCCTGGCCTAACAAACACATAAGCCTACAACTTATAGGAACTCGGCTCACCAGCCTATAACACATATGTACAATTCGTTTCATACATCAGGTTTATAAAGGGCTCGGTCTTGGGGACATTACATATACAAAGAAACCCTGAGAATATGACTAGGAAGCCCCAGAGGTGTGGTCACAAATATCGAAGTTGATTGTAGAAAACGAGTACGAAGGAAATTACAAATACATGCAAAAATCTCATAGATGGATAGTCCTCATCATTTCATTTCCAACGTTAGGTGGTATGCCACGTGGTTCCTCACAGTTGAGAATTTATACCCTCTTAAAGATGAATCCCCGAAGTATGGTTAAAAATCCCCCAAACGATTGCAATAAGAAGTTATAAGTCAGCCCCAAAATTAGGAAAAGGATAAAAACAGTTGCAATAAGAAGTTACAGGTTGGCCCTAAATTCAAATAAAGGAGGCACTTGGAAAAGTATAAATACCCATCAAGAGCCTCTAATTTTAATAATCAATCAAGTGTGAAATATAGCAAGTTTGTGATCTCTTGGTGCTAGTGAGATAGAGAAGCAGTGTAGAGGAGAGAAGTCTCGGATTTTCATATGTGTGAAGGGTTTATGGGAAACCCTATCTGAGGTGACTCCACGAGTCAAGTACAGGATGTCCTGTGAGGCCCCTGTTGTTTTTCGTGGTATCATCACGCGAGACCCCACCTGTTGCACGGTCCAATTCAACGAGGCTGAGGAAAGTTTTTGATGAAGGTATTCTTCTTGATGTTGAAGTTGAGGAAGGTCTGAATATTTGATATTTGATGCACCAAGTTGTTCACATGTTAAGGTATGCTATTCTATATATTTTTAGGTTTGTATCTTGGAGGTTATGGCATATGCTTGAGGCATATCTTGGAGGTATTGGCAGATGGTTGAGGTGCATATTGGATATTTTGGCACATGTTTAAGGAATATTTTGGGTATATGTTTGGAGGCATGGTATATTCTTTGAGGCACATCTTGGATTTCTTGTCACATAGTTTGATGCATATCATGGTGATTTGTCATGAGTTTTATGTGGTTGTATCAGTTTTGATGATGATGATATATCAATATTAGTGAAAACAGAAGTGACAGGTTGATTCTCTTATTTATATTCAAGGGAGGAAGGAAGGGGCAAGGAAAGGGAGTTGTAGCTTCCTTCAGGTTGGAGTATTCTTCAAGTTAGATCTGGAGAATCTATGGAGTTGTAGATTCCTTCAGGTTGGAGCTCGTAAACAAGGGGGTTGGTGCCTCCTTTTAGTTGGTGCTGGAGAATTTTTGAAGTTGGTGCTTCTTATGAATGTAATCTTTTGATATATATAATAAACCATTCTATGGTTTTCTCCCATTTAGGTTTCCACGTAAAATTCTTATGTATTGTGTATTTGTGGTTATATGTTTATGGTATCTTGAATGCAATCATAAGTGATAAATTGTTGATATCTTAAATTCTTTCATATTATGATTAAAAGTGGTAAAATGTGCCTANGGGTACCCCCTCTCATTATTAGTTAATATTCCAACAATAGAATCCTTGAGTAGGGCCCAATCAAGGGGAGGAATAAGAACCCCTATATGCATCTCTTGTTACCTTTCAATTTTTTTTTAGTGTTGATTACAGACTTTGTAGTAAGACTATAGACTCATGTAGTACATTACATAGTTTTTCAATTTATGTTATTTCCAACATTTATGTTTCTTGCTTCATGTCTTTGAACAACACTTATGTATTTTATACTTTGTGTAATCCACTTATGTGATTTACTTTTATAATTGTCAATACTAAAAGCATGTTTGAGGAGAAAAATAAGGTTACTAAAAGTTGTAAGGATTAATTGTCTAAAAGAATCCCTTAGGATTGTAAGTTCCATCAATGCATTAACCCCATTCTTTATCCGATAACAAATTATCTAAGACCTTTTCCAACCCTTCAACATTTTCAGGGGAGTTAGAGTGAACATCATAAGGTTGATGGTATGAAGCATAGGGAAATGACTTGCCAAAAGTTGAGCATTTCATTTATGTAATTATCTAGAATGTGAGTTTCGGATTAGGACTTTTATAGTTGCATACATTGTGCACATCACCTCATAAGTTTACACGAACCCTATGTTGACATTTAAAGTGAAATGAGGTATCTAACATTCATTGTTGCAATTGTTTGTCCTGGAACTTTTTGTAGGTTGTTAAATCTGCATTAGGATTATTTGAAAATTCTAGAAAAAAATAGCATTTCATAATTAGTTTGCATGCATGAACCTAGAGATAGACATGGAAATTTTTACCAAGAACATGTGTTTCTAGCATAGCTCAGGTAGGTTCAAGTGATCAAGTACAACAAAAAGAGGGCAATGAAGCAAACATCTAACATATTCATGGAGAAATCATTGATCAACTTGAAAGTGGAGCTCAGGTTTTTATTAATCCTTTATTTAATCTTTTGAATACTCTTGTTGATAGAGAAGTTGAAAATAGTGAAGGATCTCCATCTCAAAAAAAAAATGGTATGGGAAGGAGAAGATAAATTTAATATATTTGAGTTCCCCATTTTGGAAACCAAACAAGAAACAAGGATGAAGAATATAATCATGGTTCCCTCACTCATTTCCATGTCCTTAATTAAGAAGACACTCTCTTTGAGTTTGAGGTTGTTTGTAGGAAATATGACCATGCTTCAGATGCCCAAAATATCAATATCTTCCCATATACCTTAAACTATTAAGCCTTGAGATGGTTCATGAGTTTGGAAGGAAATAAGATTACTAGTTGGGAGAAAAGAAGCAAACCTTCATATAAAATTATACAGATTATTGCAAGGCAAAAGACACTAGAGATGAGATCTTTAGAATGATAAAAGGAGAGAGCAATTCCCTCAAGGATTATGAAGAAATATTTCAACTTAGCTACAAGAGGGATCATAGTTTCACACTTGATGAGGAATCCCTAAAACTTGTGCTTCTCATAGGAGTGAGAGAAGAGTTAATGCAGAATTTGAGCCTCCTAGCCAATGGAGACATCTTTTAGTTGCAATATGACAACATAAAGCAAGTGTTTAGAAACTACTCCACATATGCAAGTAAAAAGAATAAGGGTGGAGAAAACTCCACCCCGCAATCTTCAAAACACGTAGCTAAAAATCTCACCAAAAATGAAATAGGGAGTTTATTAGAAGATATGAAAAATAATATTTTACATTTATTGGATATGCAACTAGACACCATGCGGTTCAAGAGGAGGTTGATAGAGTCTTGGTTTTTTTTCCCTAAACAAAGAGAGAAACATGCCAAGAATTAATGTCCAATCAATATAGTGGAAATATATGGCATTTATGAAGAAGATCATCAAGCAAGCAAATGTCCTTCATTACCTGGGTTGAAATAAATGTACCAAGGAACATAATATAGCATGGAGCAACTATGCTTCATTAATTAAAGGAGGAAAGGAGCACCAAGGCCATTCCAACAAGGTATTTATTACAACCATCCTCAATATTTCAATCCTTCTTATGTAAATAAAATGTATAAAATCTTGTTGAGAATATCATGAACTTATACAAAATGAGGAATAAAAAATCAGTGAGATACCATCCTCAAGAAAATGGTTAGGTATAAGTTACAAATATAGATTTGGAGAACATCCTAAGAAATATAGTCGAGCAAAGTAGAAGAGATTGGAAAAATAGATTTATAGAAGTTGTGCAAGCATAGAATATTACATGGAAAACTGATATAGGGTTCATACCCTACTAATTAGTTTATGGAAAGAAGGTCATGCTCCCAATAGATTTTGAGACTCAAACACCAAGAACATCCCTACAACTAGGATTGGATATCTTATAGACAACAGAAAATACTACAACAACTCAATCCCTTGGATGAGTACAAACAAGAGGCCTTGTTCCACATTGAAATGGTACAATAAAAAAGAATAAGGAGGCATGACTAAAACATCAAGTCAAAAGTATTCAAGGAAGGATATTGGGCCCTATTATATGACTCAAGATTCAAGGATTTCAACAACAAACTAAGAACAATATGGCTAGGACCCTACCAAATTGAAACATGTTATGACAATGGATCAATAAAAATCAAAACAATTGATGAAKAAAAAGTTCCTTTATTGGTTACTAGATATACACTRAAACTCTACAAGAAACAACTATCAAAGGAAGAGTTTGTAGMCAACATTCAAGGACAACATATTTGTTTGATTGAGAGAAAAAATGAAAAATTATCATAGGGTTCACACCCTATGAATTAGTTTATGGAAAGAAGTTCATGCTCCCAATGGATTTTGAGACTCAAACACTAACACCATCCCTACAACTAGGATTGGATCTCATAGAGACACAACAAAAAATACTACAACAACTCAATCCCCCATATGAGTACGAACAAGAGGCCTTGTTCCACATTGAAATGGTACAACAACACAGAATAAGGTGGAATGACAAGTACATCAAGTCAAAATTATTCAAGGAAGGATATTGGGCCCTTATATATGACTCAAGATTCATTTCAAGGGTAAACTAAGAACAAGATGGCCAGGTCCCTACCAAATTGACACATGTTATGATAATGGATAAATAAAAATCAGAACAATTGATCAAGACCAAGTGCCTTTATTGGTTATTGGATATAGACTAAAAATCTATGAGAAACAATTGTCAAAGGAAGAGTTTGTATCCAACATTCAAGAAAAAAATATTTGTTTAATTAAAAGAATTAATTCTCCCAAAACAAATTGATCGTATCCAAAAAGGAAAGAAGAAAAAGAGAAAAAAAAAAAGAATAAAAATTCCCATGATGAAAACCTCTTCAAGGCATATAGGATAGCATTGGTTTCAAAACCTCCTTTGAGGCAACCCTAGGTTTGTAGAATAAAGAAAAATAACAAGGATTTCCCATGGTGAAAACCTTTCCAAGGCACCATGAGAACATAGTATTGTTGAAGACAAAAAATGGTAGCTATGCTCTTGAGAAAAATCAAGAAAAAATAAAAACATGAAAAAAAATCCACACCACCCTTATGATTTTCATGTAGGATCAAATTTAACTCTAGCAAGCCAAAGGAAACCAATGCAAGGCCCACCACTATTTTCTAGAAGGAATAAATCACAAATCAAGTAGAAAAAAAACCTATAAAGAGGTATGGTATTCCATCATTTCTCAACTATTCAAGTTCTCTCTTCCATAAGTATTAAAAATATATCTTCTCCATTAAAAACTAGGCAGTCATTGGAGGAATTCATAGCATAAGTTTAGAGAGGATCCAAAAATCCTATAGAATAGAGAATTCTCAGTCATAGAGTAGAGCATAGAAGTTCCACTCTTGGATCTCATAGTCATGGTATTCACATTTGCTCATATTTTTCAAAGTATGTAGGGTACACACAAACATCAAGAGCTTGTGACCTACCATGGTCACTCACTCCACTTACAAAATAAAAAATAATCAACTCAAGGAGACCTTTATTCTCGAGCCTCATTATAACAGACCCATATTCTTCATATACATTTTTTCAAGAAGACCTAGATATTGATGCAAGAAGCATATAATCATCATGACAAAAAGAAAAGATTAAAAAAAGAGTCTCTAAAACTTCAAAACACAGAGTATGATATCAGTTCATAAACCATATCTCAAGGTATTCTCAAAGTCCTCATTTGATATATCATAAGATTTACATTATATCCTGCAACGTGGAAAATAAAATATTAGGATAACAATCCCCCATATCATGCACAAAGGCTTCACCTTGTTGACCAATATCTTATCACGTTCATTCATAAAGGGGATTTTTAAATTGTGAAAAATAAAGTCAATATATTGTAGGTATTGGGAGGGATGTGGGATCTTAGGGGGTTTATAGGTATTGGTGGTATAAAAAGGGGTATCTAGTAAAAACAAGGGTTTATTTTATTGGAAATATGTTTTGGGAGGGGGGTTCAACAAAAGGATTTTGGAAGGTATTTATCAATATCTAGTTAAATTTGGGGTATTCTTTAATATCCCATGAACAAAGGCGTTATGTCACACGTTCATTGTTGATTTTTGTAGCTTCACATAGGTATTATCACATGGACCTAGGTGTTAGGAATGTAGGAATCATTGTGGGCACCACATCACACTTTCGGTTTGGTAAAAACACCCTTGGAATGAAGCTGGGGATTCATGATTTTGGTGATGGGATTTGTGGGATTTGTGGGATTGTGTAGGGGCTTTACACCCACATAGAAATCCTAATTTGATGTTTACTTGTGGAGGGGATTCTATGGTGACCCCTAAGGATTGTATATAAAGGAGAGAGGTCATTGTGACATTTCATATTGTGTAGAGTGTGTGGAGACATGATCGAGCTAGCATAAGTTATTATGGCCATGGATTTGAAATCCTGAGAATTATCAATAACTATTTTTTGAGGACAACCAAATCTTGATAGAATATTCTCCTCCAAAAAACTGATCACTACTACATCTGTTGCGTTTCACGTAGGAATAGCTTCCACCCATTTAGTAAAATAGTCTGTAGCGGTCAGAATCCATTTATGTTGAGCACTCAAGTGTGGATGAATTTCTCCAATAAAATCAAGAAACCATTGCTGAAACAGAGCTTCAGTTTTAACTGGAACTAAAGGTAATGCCAAATTGTTTTGCTTGTATGTAAACAACTGACAAGGATTACAAATTCTGACTTTTGTGTTTACATCAGTGAATAATTTCGACCAGTAATACCCGACTCTTAAGATTTTATAAGCCATTTCTCTCTAGGCTTGGTGTCCTCCATGCACTCCTTCGTGGAATTCATTTATAACTTTTTTTGTTTCGGATTCTACTAAGCATCTCAGTAAGAATCATAGGGGATCCTTCCAATACAATTGACCATCTATAATACAATATTTTATAGCGTGTAACTTCAATGTCCTAGATTTAGATGTGGTTAGGTCGCTGGGGCACTGAAGGGTCAGTAAATAAGAAACAATGTCATTGTACCAAACTGAACAAGAGAATTTTTCTAGAATTTTAGTTGTGGGCACAGTGACATCGAGTTCGTCTATCTCTAAAAATCCTTCGTTCTCTTGCAGATGATTTATTTCGAGTGATTTCAGATTTGATTCAGCCAACAATTTAGCCAAGCCCTGACCTTTAATAAGTTTAGTTGGTTTAACTTCCAGGTCGAACTCCTGAATTTTGGCTAACCATCTGCCTCTCCTTCCATTGCTATCGGGCTGAACCAATATATCCTTAACATAACTGGTGGGTACATAAGCGATAATCTTTGAATGTAGTACATAGGTTCTGAAATATTTGAGGGATTTCACCATTGCGTAAGCTTGATTTTCCAATATATCATATTTTATCTCAACATCTCTGAGACTTTTACTAAATAACGCAATTGGCTGTGCAAAACCATCCTCATTCTTCTGTAACAATACAGCTGCAATAGTATGCTCAGAAGCAAATGAAAAAATAAAAAATTCTTTCAAATAATCAGGACTTTCCAGTACTGGTGCTTCACCTATGACCTTATTAATGCGTTCAAATGACACCTTAGCTTCGTTTGTACACTTTACCTCGCTGCCCTTCTTAAGCATATCTGTAATCAATTTTACAATTTCAACAAAATTACGAATGAAACTTCTCAAAAAAAATATTTTCCCTAAAAATGACTGAATTTCTTTCCTATTCCTGGGAATATTAATATTATCTATTGATTCAATCCTTTTTGGGTCAATTTTAATTCCATCCCTAGACACTATATGGCCCAAGAGTTTACCTTCTTTCATTGCAAAATGGGATTTCTTGGGATTCAGAGACAAACCAAATTTGCAACATTTTTTGAAAGTTTGCTTCAGGTGTACTAGATGTTCTGCATCATATTTAGAAAAAATAGTTAGATCATCAAGATAAATAACAACAGACTTATCTCTTTCACCGACGAAGGTGATGTCCATATCTCGTTGGAAAGTTTCTCCTGCATTCATTAAATTGAAAGGCATTTTGTCATACATAAAGGTACCCCATGGGGTAGTGAACGTAGTTTTCTCTTTATCATATTGATGGAATGCAATTTGATTGTAGACTAAAAATACATCAATCATAGACATTCTATTAGCTCCTACTACTTTCTCTAAAACGTGATCCATTTTAGGCAATGGATAATTGTCTTTGAGTGATGATTTATTTAAATTCCTAAACACAATCTGATTTCACCGTTTTTCTTTCTTACTGGAACTAAATTAGCCACCCACTCGGAGTATCTGAGTGGGACAATGATCTTGGCGTCCATACGTTTCTTTAATTCTTTCTCTATCACAGACATCAATATAGGGTTAATCTGTCTGAGTTTCTTCCTGAATGGTTTGACACCTTGTTTCAGAGGAATTTCGTGTTCCATTATAGTGGTGTCATAAGTTCTTAATTCGTCATAGGACCAAGAAAAAACATCTTTATACTATCTAAGCAACTCAACATACTTACTTTTAATTTCAGGAGGAAGGTACTTAGATAATTTTACCAACCTAGGATTTTCTTTGGTGCCTATATCGCAATCTTCAACCTCTTCTGGTTAAGGCTGTAAGGTGGACTTCAAAGGAATGTCGTCATGATTAAATAACCTCTGTAAGGGGATCATGCCTTTGGGGATCTGATTATTTTTCAAAATAAGAATACGATTATTAGCAATATTATCTTGAAACTCTTGAAGATCTTCCCCTTCCTGCATTATCCAAGCAGGATCATTCTGATTTTCTTGGTCGACATGTGTTTCGGCAAAGTCATCCACCATTTCTAAAAAATTCCTGATTTGTTCATCATCCTCAAAAACCTGCCAATGTTGTATGTTATTCAGTGTGGAAGGTCTATGTCTCATTTCTATATGGTATTTAAGTTTGAAAACCATTGGAGGCACGAAGGTTGAGGTCGATTTAGCCAATGAATTTTCTCGTTGATTCTCAGTTCTAGGGATGTAATGAACATTAACCGATGAGAAAAATATCTCGATTAGATCGCAGGCACAGTTCCTATAAGATCTCAACCTTGGGTGCTTAGCCTGATATTGACGATTAATTTGTTTTATGATCAGTTCAGCGTCACCATAGACTTCTAAGTTCTTAATATTTAATTTTCTGGCATATTCTAGTCCTAAGACTAGGGCCTCATATTCACATATATTTTTAGTATAATCTATGTAGCACTGTAATTTGTAAGAAAAAGGAATGATGAACTCATCATCGGGTGCTACAAACAACACTCCAGCTCCTTTTTCCTTCACAAGATGAAGCACCATCAAAATACATTTTCCAAACTCCAGAACTATATACATCTTTACTTATTTTTTCTTCTTTTTCTTTTTCTATACATCCATCTAAATCATCATCAATAGACAAAATACAATTCCCTAAATCCTGATCAGACATATAAATAGGGTAGTTATTTGGGTTCAGTGGGTCACTTACCGTAAACACCAACCATGTTTCTCTGTACAAGCGTGTGAACTATCCTCCAAAGATTGGGATTGTGGCGTATGTCATGTCGAGTTGGAGGGATCCTCCAAGTTTGGCATCCAAAGACTTGGGACTTGGATAATAACATTCCATAATTTTGGGTATATCAGCGACAACCACATCCATCATAACGCTTTTTACATGAATCTGTGCAAGATTAACTACTAAATATTTTATCATACCTACACATTTAACCTTTCTTGAATTGAAAGAATACAAGTCTCCATATGGTCGAGTGATTTCGAGACCAGGTCTATCCATAATGGCTTTAGGCATTACATTGTGAGAGGCTCCAACATCCAACATGCAATTATGGAGCAGGTGATCGTGCACAGTTAGCGTGATATAGAAAGGGGTGACAGTATCTTTGGCTCCTTCGAAATGTGGACCAAAAATTATATTAGGCTTATCGTCTTCTAAATTTATAATGTCTCCCTAACTTTCATTGTCTGAAAAATTAATTATTTTAGCAATTTGCTTTCTATATATTGGGTTTTTTGCTAGTTCGACCAGAGGTATAGAGATTTTGATTTTATTAATTTCATTTTCTAGACTGAAATTTCCCGTTGTTTTATCAACTTCTGTGGTTTGGGCTTCTATCCCCTTCTTTTAAGTTTGATTTATTTGTGATGTTTTTGTCTCAACCACAGGAACCTTCGCTTTCCTTGTGTTAATAACTTTTTTTTCAGCTGACTTTGTCTTGGTAGACTGTGTGTCAGTAGTCTTGGTTTTAATAGTCTATTTTTCAGTAGCTTTTGAAGTTGCCTCGTATGTTTCCCCTCTCGGCAGAATTTTATTTGATGGGGCGGTTGTGATATTCTTGTTTCTAGGCCTTATATTGTATTTATGTTGGAGTTTGTCCATTATATTATCAACGATTCCTTGATAAGATGAATCCTCTATAATATTTCTATTCTCGTCATTTTCAAATTTGTATTATGTATTTAAGGATTTTTCATAATCTTGTCTTGTCAAATAATGTTCTTGACAATCATCGCCAGGATTATTTATATCTTCTTCTAACTCCTCAAAATTTTGCATGTCTTCTCCTCCTATAAAATTTTCATTTTTGAAGGGGGTTTGAATCTTTTGATCTTCATTCTTAATTTGTCTTTGTTGTATTTGAGGGTTAGGATTCCTTCTGAAATTCTTTCTAGGGAACTGATCGTTCTTTGATTGGTCTAATTCCATTCTCAAGATTTTATTCGACAATTCTTTAATTATTCTCGTCATGTCATCCATCTTATCTTCTGAAGACCTAACATATCTAGAGGGCCCTGCTTGTTCTCTGTAACGTCTAGTTTCTTTATTTCCCGTTTCAATTTTTTTTTTTAACTTTCCCGATGCCATCATGTTTGATTCGATTTCTACAGCATCATCCTGTATTTTAGTGAGATCAAGAGATCTACTTTATCCCAACAATAGAGTGAAATACAGATCAAAATCCCTAGAAAAAGTTACTTTTGCTACACGTTGGGAAGGTTTAACCTTA
This sequence comes from Picea sitchensis, assembly GCA_010110895.2. NCBI lineage: Eukaryota > Viridiplantae > Streptophyta > Pinopsida > Pinales > Pinaceae > Picea > Picea sitchensis. The sequence goes on along the minus strand of SNQJ01S0049247.1, from coordinate 59,493 downwards.
GCTGGAATTTTATTATATAATTTATTGAATATTTGGGTAAAATCAAGAACTGATTTTGAATTTTTCTTTCTTAGAGCCCCAAACTCGGTTAGATAATAGAGATGATTGTTCCTTTCTCCCCATTGTCTAATAAAATCATTTTCTAACTCATCATATGATCCTATGGACCCTGCTAGGAGTCCTCAGAACCAGTTTCTCACCTGACCTTTGAAAGTTTGAACGAAAAGCCTCGATTAAACATCCTTGTGATCAAGGCCAAGGATATCAGCAATTTGGTCAAAGAAATTGATTTGTTCGGTAGCAGTTAAATCTCCCTCTCCAGTAAACTTTGGAAAAAATTTCATATAATTTTCAGGTAGATCATGGAGAGGGACTGGGAGGACCAAAGGGGCATACCTAGCAACTACTTTGGCAAATATTCTAGGAGGTGGGGCTGGTACTTGACCGCCCCCGCCTCCCCCAGCACTACCACCCTCGGCCACAACCATTGATAATTTAGAGCGCGAAACTTGGAGATTATAGAGAAGACTTTTAAGGATATGTGGTGACCTTTCGGTTACGTCTGGATAAAGCGAAATGGTTTCATAGAGTTGACCATCGGGAGATAGGAAATTTGAAAAATAGGGAACTGGAAAAAGGGGACTGGTTTCTTCGGACTCAAAGGATGTGTACATAGGAGAACCAATAGGAGTTGAGTCAAGGTATACAGTATATTCTTTTGAATTCTGAGAGGTTGTAGACTGAATCTCGAGAACTGATGAAATGTCAATCGAGGCAGGAAGTGAGATAGATATTTTACCTCTATTGGTAAAGGAGACAGTTGGAAAAGTTTCGGTTTTAAATTCGGGTAACACCAACTCAGGTTCTAGGGTTTCAATTCTATCGATGGATGTTTCTTTGAAAAGGAGTTGGGTATTCGACTATTCAAGTAGATCCTTAGTATTTGACTGTGTGGATTTGGGTTGATAAATCTTACTTGTTGATGAAGCAGTTTGTTTAAGGTATCTCCTTCTTTTCAAAAGTTTTTCAGGATCAGATATAGGGGAGGTTTTCTTATCATCTGGATTATTTCTGGTATTCTTTCAATTAGAAGCCAGTTTATTAATAATGGAGTTTTCAAGTGAAGGATAAGAATAGCCTTATAAATTGTTTGATCTTTGGTCACTATCAAAGAAGGAAACTTATCAATGTCATTCTTCCCAGGGAAAAATAACTTCGTTTCTTCATTCCCTGACAGTGGCACCAAAAAGATGTTGTTACTGTGTTTATACTTAAGGCTTCAAAGTATAATTTCAAGGCATCCGAAAAATAAAGAGAGTTTAAAATATGAAAAGAAAGTAAATTGTTTAGGGAAAGAAACTATGGTTGATTTCTGAGTTGTCTTTGCCTAGATTCCCAACGTTCCAGGATGCTTATGTCCTGTTCAATCACTGCCCATGAACGTTCAAGTTCAACTCGGGTGTTAGTAGTCTCTAAGATGGTATTAAACAAGGTTAAAACGATGTTTCTCTAGTGATCAGTGAGACCGGGTTCTATATTAGGCTGTCTTGCAACAAGTACAGTCATGGAGAAAAGAAAATTAAAAGATCTATTGTTTTTATGTTTTCTTTTTCTATTTTCAATTATATGAGAAAAAATCATGAAAATGAATTAATAGTATAACAATTCAGAGGTCGTTTTCCGTGTCTGGGTCAAATTTGAAAATAATGGATGTGATGAAAGAAAAACATAAATCTGTTAACAAGGTGAGGCATCAATCACAGAAGAATCTCACTCTGATACAGAAGAAGAAAAAGGATGTGATAATTTTAATGAAGCATAAAATGTGGTAATCTAACTAACTCTCAGATCTTGTGTTTGCTAATAGAAAATACAGAGGAAAATCTGTAAGCAATCAGATAACCAAATAAACATATAACCATAGTAGATGTTGTACTAAGTTGTGATTAGGCATTCATCAAAGACATATGAATAAAGATGCTGGAATATGAAAGAACAAAAGAACACATAACTCAGGATTGATGAAATATGGTGTCTCTAGTTTGAAATTTGTCTTAATTCTCGAAAAGGAGAGATTTCTTCATTTCCATCGACTAAGAAAAAACCATCTCTTAGTCTTTTGAAAATGTATTTATACAAAAGATTACCAATCCTAGACAGTTGTAGTTTTATTTACTCCTAGATATTAACAGTTACAAAATAAAAACTTGAACTGTTTCACTTGGTTCCTTTCTATCTCTTTCTCATATTGGCAGAACGAGCATGCATGTGTTACTTCATTATTTCTTTGAAGTACTTCCTTCACCTGGATCAAGACACTCGACGCAACTGCTTAGAAATTGTACTAATATTCTTTAAGGCTCTGTCACATCCTTTGCCTCAAAAAGATACAACTTTCTCTGTAATTTCAACAACCTGTCTTCAATCCTTTTACCTTCAAAATTTATTGACTGTAATTGTAAATTTGGCTCTACCAACCATTTATCCATTTGAGCGACATCAACCTGTTTCAACTGTGAAATTTCAATATAAGCTTCATTTAAGATTTCTTTGATGTCTAGTTGATGCTTGATAACATTGATTTTCCCTAATACTCCAACACAATTGTCCTTTCCAATTCCTAGTGATTTTTTATCTAGCAAATCAAAAGCCTCTTCACAATCTTCCTTTATTTCTTTGGCCATTTTCTTACTCTCGACTATATTGGACTCCCATGCCTTTAGTATGATACCACCCCTGATTTGTTCTGCGACAGTCAATCTAGGAGTTATTGGTACCTCTTCTCTAGCGGAAGATACGACTGCATTTTAAAAGGTGGTTTGGGCCATAGTAGCCTCTTTTTCTCTGAAACCAATATTATCTAATGATTGACCCATCTCCCAAAAATAATCTTGGATTATCCCTACCTTAGAAAACAAAATTTATTGTATTGCTTCCAGCTTTTGATGCACTTCCAATGCCTAGGCTTGAAACACTACTATATTTACAACCTGGCTTTTAGTATAACTCAATTTAGATTGCATCTACCTTACTAATTCTTCTTGCTGGATGTCCTGCCCCTGGCTTGCTTGAGAAGTCTTGTGTGCTTCTTCAAGATCAGATTTAAGTCGTTGGATTTCTTGTCTGTCATTGGCTCTTTCCTATTTGAGTCCTTCGCCGACCTCATTTTTGATATTATTCTTTTCATCTCTTATTTGATCTCATTGTTGGCTTATCATCTGATTCCTCTGCCTCAACCTTTCTTTCAGGTTATCAATAGAGAATAATTTGGTCGTTGAAAAAGCTCCCAAAGAGCCTGCCACCTCTGTAGAAAAATATTCTTCTTCCAAATTTTTCCCATCTAACAATACTCTGTTCTTTTTTACCATTGCACCCTCTTTCAAGTGCATTTCTTTCTTCACCACGACCTTTATTTTCTTTCTGAAAAAGAACTCGGTAGGAGGTATCTCCTCGACAGGGATATGCATGAAATCGCTTATGAACATTGCCGATGTATTAGGATTTACTCTGGTGAGTTGTAATGGCGTGATAGCCTCAATGGGGTTGTCGATATTTGTGGATAATTGTTTTCCAGCTCCGTCTATAGTTGGTTTCTTGGGTGAAGACAATGGCTTGTCTTCCCCTTGCTTTTTTAATGTTTCTGATTGATTTTTAGACTAGTCGTCAGATACCTCTGTCATTGGGATTTCCTTTTTCTGAGAGGAGAGTTCAAAACTATTTGGGTTTTATGGAGCTTCTTGTTTGTTAGAGCTCTCGACTTCTAGGTTCTGGGTCTCTGTTTGTTGTGTATTTGGAGATTTTAGGCTTTTCCCTTGTAATACTTTGGGTAGGCCAATTCTTCAATGTTTTTGGAAATTGTAAAACTCAGCCATTTCACCAGGTAGCAGAGCTAGAACTCATCTCATAACTTCTTGATAAGATCTTACCCCTTGAAACATTTCGTCATGAGGGGACTCTTAGTGTTCATATTTTTTAAGATTGCAACCAACCATATGGTTTCCCACGACCCTCTATGGGTCATTCTTCTTGAATTCAATGCTAAACAACTTTAACTCTTCTAAAGCTGCAACCTCCACCTTGGAGTGACCGAAATACAATAAGGAAAATGAACCAATAGTAAAAGGAAAAGAAGGCCATACCATTTTCTGCATTTCTTTTAGCTCTTTGCTAATCCCGGCGAGTACAGTTTGTTGTGCAACTTCACGGTACACCAGTCTGTCTGGTAACAATTGCGGTAATGCATATGGAGGGACCGAGTAGCCGAAAACTCTGATATAAGAGAAATGTTCCTCTATGTACCAGTCTGCCACTTTACCCAAGCTAACCATAGCCCTGTCTTAAATTCTTGGCGGTGGGTGACCAAATATAACAATATGCATCGGCACCACTACCCAATTAAATATTTCATAAAATAAATCTTTTGCCTTGTCTTCCTAGAGTTTTGAATGGTAATCATGAATTGGTTCTGCACTGTCTGGAGTCCAACTCTAGCTCATCAGTGGGAAAGGCGTCATGAAACAGATAACGTCCATAACATAAGTTGACATACATAATGAAGTTGGTTGCCCTTTGGTTTTCTTCGTTTGGTATTTTGAGATTTCGCTAGCCAGACTATCTGACAATATCTTTGCCCAGTCAAAAAAAAATCCTTCCACCATCAAGTGAATAATGGGAACCCATGGTAGAAAGAAATGGGTCGTGTTCTCTTTTCCATAAATTATGCACATCATCATGGCTATATACATGAACTGTGGTTCAAGCGATGAGATGGAATATACACTGTGAGATTCGACTCTGAAATTTTCGGGGCGTGAACACCAATCTTTGATCAGGTCGGAAAAGATCTTTCCATAGTGATCACACTCCTTATTATTAAAATTCACTAGAAAACTGGCGCTATAAACGAAGTTTGATGTTGCAGACAATGTATACATGACATGTATGTGTTCTGGTTGAAATGACCCAACAACTTCTTTCTAAGAGTTGAATATCATTCGAGTCGGGATATCTACATGATCCAACGCCCATCTAATCATGTCGGTGTAAGGTAAAAGCATTGGCCTGGTTGCTATCTTATGTAGTTCTGCTTGAGCGATAATATTATATTTGGTAGATAAGTTATCCTTTTCATTGTCGCTTGAATCATCAGGACAGTTTACCACTTCGTATTGTATGGTGTTGAACACATGCATCTAGGTTTTAACTTTGTTTATACTTCTAGGCGAAGTATTGGAAATAACGTTTGTGTTCTGGCCAGAACTTTCACCAGCTTCTTTAGGCGCTTTCCGTGGAGCCATGATAGAAAATTCAAAGTTCTATTACATGGTATAGAGAATGAGAATGCAAAAAACTAGTTATTTCGCTAAGCCAACTCTTAAGAAAACAAGAAAGTGATTCAGAACTAAAAATCCTTTTTACCTTAAACGCATAAACCATGTGTATACCTTTACTGACAACGCGTTTAATTCCCTTAATAAAAATATTTGGGCATTAAAATCTGATCCTATTTGGAATCAGTTCCCTAAATCAGATATTAATGTCATTTATGGTCGATATCTTGGGAAAAGCACATAATTTGAATATATCCGAGTTAATTTTAAACAATAGATTAATTAGAGTATAATCCTCATTTAGTACCTTAATTAATCATACCTAACACTTAATCAATTTTCGGCGTTTCGGGTCTCAGGGATCTTTAAAGAAATTTAAACTAAGAGTTACGAAACGTGAAATCACGACAGGTTTTAATTTAGTATAATCATATTTAACTCTCTTAAGTAATCACAATTAGTTTAAAATGTCGGGGTTTCGGGTATTAGGACTTCAAAGCCTTTATATGTGAGAGCATCCCGAATCATGAAGTTGCAACGAGATTTACTATTTGTTAATATTACTTAATCGTTAATGAACCCGACTTAACATTTAATACTTTCGTGAGTTCAGGTATCGGGACTTCGAGGATGCTTGATGCAGGAGCATCTACAACACGTCAAGCGAGCCAACACATCGAGCGGAAGACAACTGGACAAGCCAACACAAACTTCTTTTTGAAAGCGCCTTGATACTGTTGCGCAAAACATTAATGTATTGATTTGATGAAGCACACTTGTGTATGTAAATGGACCTTGAGCGGATAGCTCACGTCCTTAAGTAGTTGAGGCATTTAATAGATTTAATGCAGGTAGATAGAAATTTAATTGTAGATTTGATAGTTTTAGAATTGTGAGGGAAAATGGATATAGACACCCTCCTTTGTATCACTGTAACATTAACAGCATTCAGGAGCAAGAGAAGGAGTAATCAGAGAATTTGTGAAGAACACCCATGTACAGTTGTTTTTGAATTAATAGAAGAGAGTCTTTGATTCAATTTCATGGCTGGTGTTGTTTCTTTGTGTGTGTTGGTTATGTGCTCATGAATGTTTGTTTTCTGTTATACATTTTCTTTGAGATGCTATGTATGTGATTTCATAGTTGGATTGAAATCTGTGAGAGTAAGGAATTAGTTTCAATTGTTTCTCTATCTTGAACCAGAGAATTCCTGCACGGAGTGCAGTTGAATTTGTCCGCAAGGAGTGCGTGACTGCAGGGTTCAAATAGAGATAACTTTTGTTCT
>SNQJ01S0049247.1:27981-39832 GCA_010110895.2 Picea sitchensis | reverse complement strand
AATTTTGGGGGTTTTGTTTGGTTATCAAGGTTTAAATTTCAAACAAGTCATAATTTTAACTATCCCCCCAAAAAGGGTGCTATTGATAGCACCATTTTTTATTCAGGGGTTGATTTTGGTGTTTTTGACACAAAAATATGGTTTTGGGGGGCTAGAGTTCTCATTTTGAGGTCATAATTCTCGTTAAGTTGGTAACCATGCTCAAATAGAAGGAGCAAGGTACAAGAAAAAATATTTGAAACAAAATCTATAAAGGAACATAGGCAGATTTTCCCAACATGCAGGGCACTCAGGGCTAAAAAAAGGTGAGTCCCTAACTAGAATCTTCTTTGTTCCCGAGAATAAGAATGGGTGGACAAGCTTGCTATTTAGAATAGAGTATTTTGATTTTTTTATGAATGAAAATGAGTTAGGATCATAATCAAAACCATCCTAAAAGCATAGGTTTCTTGCTTATTATTAAAACAATAAAACAAGTGAAGTAGATCCCAAGCAAGAAGACACCATAATGATAGTTGGATTTAATACAAGGGAACCCACATATCCCTCTAAAATATATATGTTAATGCTAATCCTGAAGTAGTGGAGGTATTATAAAAATTAAACTGGAATAAATACTTTAATAGGATCAAGGGGGTTCATCATGAGGTTTCTTTGGATTTTGTAAAGAATTTACAACACTTGAAAGGACAAGAGTACATAACAATAGTGAGGGGTTTATAAATTCAAGTTGGTGAACCCATGTTGATCAGAATTATAGGGCTCCCTATTGGGATGCTATGGGACAAGGAATAGAGATGCCCTACTTTGACAACAAATAAAAGTTTCTTTAGGGTTTATGAAAAGATAGAAGAAAACAAGAATGGTGTGAGAAACATATAACATTTGAGGGAAGAAATAGTATGGTCCATAGATACCATTTCAAGATGCTACATCTACTAGGAAAATTCTACTATCAATAGCCTAGGAAAAACTTGAGTATCCTCTACTATCTATTACAGTCTCTCAAAGAATCAAGTTTTGAGTGAAGGGAGGAAGAGTGGATTCATTAACCTAGCATTGGATAATCAAACTCATTGTTTGTGATGGATAAAAAAACTTTCCAAGTGGTCTGGGACAAGTTTTTTACGATGAAAAAGGAATTATTTTTTCCTTGCAAGCCAACTCAAGCCAAGAAGTAGCAGCAATAGACTTAAGGAAGAAGAATAAGGCTAGAGGTAAGATAGGAATAAGTAAGAAAGAAGGGCATAAAATAAAAAAATCCAAGGAGAGGAAGACAAGGAAGCCTCTTCTAAAACAAAGGAAGATTCAAGAGATGGTGCAACTACCCTGATTCAGATGGGCACCCCTCAAGGTAGCCCTACCAAGACAACTCTAGGAGCCCCATCAGGAGGGAAACAAATTGCAGCAAAGAGATAAGATAGGAAAATCACAGCTACATAGGATTATAGGCACAATTTGAGTAGTAGATGTTATACTTACGAGAAAAAAATTGAGATCTTCAAGATGCATCATCTAGATGATAAGAAGCATTTGAAGGAAGAAATGAAGAACTAAGGGATTCATTTGAAAAACAAACCAAGGAGGTTGAGAAAAAGGTAGAAACAATTGAGGAACTAGAGGTAGTTATCCAACAAGCCACATAAGTAGTAAAAGAAATGATGTCTTGTAGACCCCCTACAAGGACATGCAATGTGTTCCTTAGGGGAAAATGGTTTAAGTTTCAACTAAGGAATATTGCTAACCACCTCCCTCATGATCTAGAAAACCAAAATGAATTCCCAAATATTTATCAACAAAGTGATGAAAGATCTAACGACCAACTTTGTGAATTCTACTTGCATAATTTTGCATGCCACACCCTTATAGTTGATCCCACAATCCTTATGTGTGGGATTTGAAACTTAGGGAATTTTTCTCCTTCGTTCACAATGAAGAGGAAAGAGTTCCATAACTATAGATATACAAGGAAGAGGAAGTAAGAAACCATCTATGGGTCAGAGCAGAGACAACAATGTTGGATGAGGTATTGAAAAATCACATAAACCTGACCTCGGACATAGAACTAGTACCCCATATTGGAATAAAATCAAGGAGGGGTAGTTTCCATTATGAAATAATGGTCAAGGATTCAATAGAAAGGGAAATATAGTTTTTCCAACATAGGTGGGAAGAGTTACCCATTGCTCTCAAAATGTTAGAAACCCATTCTCCATAAGATTTGATGGATTACCTCTTCAAGGAATAGATACACATAGAAACTGTCAGGAATATGAAACTTATATGGACTGGTATAAAGTTCAAATACCATATGTTTCTCCACTCTATATATAGGAGAGGTGGATGAGGGAAAAAAAAGAAGGAGATGGAAGGAAGAGGAGAAACTAGCATGGTATCACAACATAGGGGTAGCCACCTTGATTGTGGCATATGACTTCAAACAAGCAACATACAAATACCAACCATTAGAGAAAGAAGGTTGAGCAAGGAAAAAACAATTTTTGAGGTGTTGTTTTATTGCGCAGGGATGTGCAAACCCTCCAACTGGAAGGTAATGATGAGCCTTCATTATTTCTCTTATTTATCCCAAACTATATAAACCTTTGATACATTTTTCTCCAAGACTTTACCTCCATATAGAATACTTATTCCTTTTTAATTGATTACCAAGGTTATTGTGATGTGTGTTCATCTATCTACACATTGTTTACTTGAAATATTGAATATGAATGTGATGCACTTTATTCTTGAGTTAATTTGAGTATTTTTGCATGTATTACCTATGAAGAATAATATCATTCAAAGGTTAGGAGAGAGAGAATCAAGTCACCAAGGGAAATATCGAATCCTCCCCACTAATGACTCGAGACAACCAGGTACATAATGTGAAATTCAAGGAATCTTGTCCCTCCCCCCCCCAAGAGCTTCCAACACTCGAAATAGCATTAATGGCCTCTAAGAAATTTGAATTATACAATATTCGAGGATTAAAATTGTATAAGGAGGATGAGATCCTAGAAAACACAATTCATGTTTTTAGGGACATCTTCCATCAATCAAGGAAATGATTGGAAGTTTAGTTAGATTTTTTTCTAAGAATTTATAGGAGAAAAGGATAATAGATTAGGAATCTCACATTTTTTCCTTGTTATCATTTCTCTAGTACTATTGATAGTTCAAATTGTAGCATAAGGAAACCTATTTTCCTATTGTTATGATACATTTTGAATAAGAGAAGACAATTTTCTTACATATTTCAATGTTGTTTATTTAAACAAGGGTTTCAACAACATCCTTCAGTAGGTCCCACTGAAGGGGAGGAATGGGAACCCTTGTATGCATATATTGTTACCTTTCAATTCCATTGTAGTATTGATTATATACTTCTATAGTAATTTACCTGAGGTCTAGAGCAGTCGGTGAGGGAGTGTGATGTTAAGGCACTCTGTAAATGAAAGTCATTGGTTTGAAACCCTTGGGGACACCTTAGATCCAACCATGTTAAGGGTTGGTGTGATCCAAGTCGGGTGTGATCCCTAGGTGATTTTGATGACTTATATTCCCTTGGGTCATGGCATCTCAGCCACAGGCCAGTCCTGCGGGTCAGGGATAGTATAGACAACAACAAAAAAAATACTTCTGTAGTAAGATTATAGGCTCATGTAGTAGACTATACAGTCAATTTATGTTATTTCCAACATTTCAATGTTTTGCTTCATGTCTTTAAACAAGAATTATGTAGTTTATACTTTGTGTACTTCATTTCTGTGATTTAATTTTATAATTTTCATTACTTAAAGCATGTTTGATGAGAAATCTAAGGTTACTAAATGTTGTAACGATTGATTTTCTAAAAGAATCCCTTAGGATCCTAAGTTTCATCAATGCATTAAACTAGTTATTTATCCCATAATAAATGAACTAAGACCTATATATACCCTTGAATACTTTCATAGGAACTAGAGTGAATATCACAAGTTAATAATATGAAAAAAGGGGAATGACTTGCCAAAATTTGAGCATTTCGTTTATGCAATTTTCTAGAATGTTAGTTTTGAATTAATACTTTTGTAGTTGCATACATAGTGCATAGCACCTCATCATTTTGCACAAACCTTGGATTGAAATTTAAAGTGATCTAGGAATTCAACATTCATTGCTACTAAGTCTTTGGATTAGAAATAGGATTCATTAACTAACTATAGGCCTTCTTTGGAAAGGGCATTAGCAACTAAATTTTTCTCTTTGAACGCATGTAAGAATGACATAGAATTAAAAATTAGATTGGATAATCTTAATTTATTCATAAATAATACCTAAAAGTAATTTTCTTATTTTGTATTTCCCCTTCATCCAATTAATAACCACCATGGAATCACCAAAAATATGAAATTTAAGGATCCATTTATGAGGAAATATTCACAATAAAATTTTCAAGGCAAGTAGCTCCACATAGTTATTTGTACCCCCTCATATCCCAACCTTGAATTTAAAAAAATGACCTTCATTGAAGAACAATAACCCCCATCTCCACCTAAACATAGGTTTCCTTGGCAGGCCCTATAAAAAAATCCCCAACCCCAAGTTGTGTTTAATAATAGTAATATGAGAAATTCACCTCTAACAAGAGACTCTTGTAGAGAAATTGAAACCGACAAAGATAGATCTACTCTATAGGGCACATTGGAAATGAGGAATTTACATGCCTTTACAAATATAAGTGTTTCTAGATAGTGATATCCCCAAAGCTACTATGCTAGGTAGGGCCTTAAACTCTTTTATGTATTCCTAAAACTATGAATATTTCAAACATACAACTATTTTTTCTCCATGCCACCCTTCCCTACCCCTATCAAGGTTTCCAAGTCAAGTGAAACCTACTTAGAATAACTACAAAATATTAAAAGGTGCTCAATTATTTCCTCTCTCTATCTCCTTGGCATAGATATCATCTTCTTATCCATGTATATTCCTTTTTAATAGGACTTACCAAGTAAGAGCCTTATTCATAATATCCCACCACATGAATATTTTGGCTTCCAAAGGAGCCCTTATCTTCCATAAGTGTTTCCACCACCATTGGTTTTCTTTAGGTCTCACATTGGTAAGCATAGATTTATATCCTAACATAGGGGTATAAACTCCTAAGGTCAAATATTTGGATGAAAGTGGATAATCTTTAGATTCCTTCATTATAACATGGCTTAACTTCAAAAGTTTTGTATGTAGGGATCTTATATATCACCTTCATTCCCATTTAATCCTAATAGATTTCCATTCTTGATACCATATTGTGGTTAGCTCTGGGTAGGTTTCCTGAGCTATATTGTATATTCCCCTTTCATAGAGGGATGCAATTGTCCCCTTAAGGAGTTTATATGCCTCCCCGCATTCAAACCATGATTTTGATCTATTTCTAACCTTGTCTCTCTTCCTATCCTTCCATTCTAGCCAATTCCTAACCAATGGAAAAGTTGAGACAATGGACTTCCAAACTATTAAAACATTGTGGATTCTCTTTTATGCATTTCTAAACCACTCCTCAATTGTGGAAGGATCAATATATTTCTGAGAAATTGGATCCACAAACCCATATTAGTAATTATCCTCCATAAACCCTTTGCTACCAAGGCCTTACCAAAATGATGAATATTCTTAAGTCCCCAACCACCAAAGTATTTTGGCTTTACAATAGCCTAACATTTAACAAATGGGATAACTTCGTCTTCTTTTTTCCCAACTATAAAAACTTAAAATTGTTTTTTTCTTTCCTTTTTTTCTCCATGCCCCATTTGGGGATAAATTCCAAGGCATGGAATTAGATTGGAATGGGATTTAATTCCATGTTAACCAATGTATGCCTTGCACCCCTAAAAATCCATTGATTACACCAAAGGTTGATTCTTCTTTCTACCTTAGCTATCAACCATTTTTAGTCATTGATATCATAATCATTTGGTTTGATATATAACCCAAGGTGCTTACAACCTAATTCAAAATCAAACTGTTGGAAATGGAAGAGCTATAACAGATCCCTGTTTGGTCATATTCCACCCCATTGAAAGAAATAGAATATGTATGTGCATTGACCCTCATCCATGTGGTAGTACAAAAAATATATGGAATTTCCTTCAACTTATAGGAACCTCTTCTTAAACAATCACAAACTAAAATCACATCATCGACAAAAAAAGAGAGTCAAGAATAGTAATATGCCCAACTTTATACCTTTGATTTCCCACTATCTTCTTGTCTCTAGAAGGACCCTACTTAGTTTTTCAACTATGATGAGAAATACTAGAGGTGACAAGGGGCATCCTTGTCCAAGGCCTCTAAATGGTATAAAGAAACTTGAAGTTAGACCATTAATTAGAACCGCAAAAAACGCTGAAGATAGGTATCTCATTATCCAATTTACAAAGAGAACACTAAAACCAATATGTATTTGCATGATTATCAATTACATGTAGCTCACTTGATCATATGCTTTGGGTAAATCTAACTTCAATAACATCGTTGATAATTTCTCAATTTTGAAAGAGTGTCTACCTTCTTGAAAAACACCTATTGCATCATGAAATTTTATACCATATAGAAAACCAAATTTCTTATTGGAGATAGATTCAGAGAGTAACATTTTAACCCTCAAATGAATTATCTTAGCAATGATTTTATAGATATAGTTAAACAAAGGCATGGGACTAAAGTCATCAAAAGATGCAAGATTGTCTTTCTTATGGATTGATGTTATAAAACTATAATTAGAAGTAGTTAAACCTTCCCTTATGTCCTTGATTCCTCCACTACACGTAGGATATATTTTTCTATCCCCTCATAACATCCTCAAAAAAATAAAATAAATAAATAAAATAAAATAAAAAAACATTTGTCCACCCATCATGGCTTGGACCCTTGTCCTTCTGAAGACTATGCATAGCCACTTTAAGTTTCTCTTTATGCATCTCTTCAATAAGCCTTTAAATTATGCAACTAGGAAAGAAATAGGTCATTTTTTTTATAGTGATCCTTTCTTCCTCTTTGTAGATGTCTCCAAAGTGATTTACTTCAAGCATAACAATGTCTTTGAAACTATCAACCATTGAACCATTATCTCTCTAAATTCCCCATATAGTATTAATGTACCTCCTACAATTTGCAAATCGGTGGAGGTTCGAGTTCTCATCTCCTTTAGCCAACCATGCTGCCCTACCCTTAAGTCTACAATGTGCTTCTTTTTCTACTAAAATCCTCCTCTTTTTTTGTTCCTTCTCTTTTAATAAATACCTAACAGCTTCATCGAAAGTCCCATCCACCTCCTTAGAGAAGAAGTCTACAATTGACCTTCAAATGCAATTAATTCTTGGTCCTCCTTCAAATATTTCACATGAGCCCACTCACTCATTGCTCTCTTGACACTCTTAATTTTGTATGCAAATTGGATATTCACTGATTCCCCAATGGAAACATCATAAGGCTTCCAAACAACGTTCACAAAGATAACAAATCCCTCATCTTTTATCCAATCATGATCAAACTAAATGTTGTCATATGCTTAGCTTCCTCCCTAAAAATTTGGAAAAGCATTGGTATATGGTTTAAGTCTCCTCGTGGCTCATATGCTTAGCTTCCTCCCAAAAAATTTGGAAAAACATTGGTATATGGTTTAAGTCTCCTCATCGATCAACTTTTGATCGAAGCATAATCGCTCATAAGGGATTTTGAAATTAAAATATATCAATACATTTTTCCCCTCTTATATTACTAAAACTTGATTACTATATTTAATTAAAATATAATTAAAATTATTTAATTTAAGTCAAAATATTTAAATTAATTAAAATATCAAAATAAAAATTAAAAAAATATATATTAATTAAAATACAATTATATTTTTAGTGAAGTTTTTTAACTCACAACCTATTAGGGTTTTCTAAAGTGAATATATACATAATATCCATCACATATTTCACATTCTTATATAAATATATTTATAATTATCAACTTTGTTAAGATATCTTATGAGTGATCTTAAAAGGCATGCATTTCATTTTGTAAATTTTATCGAATCAATATAAAAGTTTTAAAAAGAATTCATTTCAATTTGTAAATTTTATCGAATCAATATAGAAGTTTTGAATGAGGTATGTTTAAAAAACATATATAATCGTGCCATCTCCAATGTACCAAAACTTAGAGTTGTTGCTCCTCAAATTTTATCGTGCCGACATTAAAGATGATGATATGGTCATCGGTGGGGAGGAATATTTTTTTTAAAAAGAAAAGAAGAGATATGAAAATTATATTTAGATTAAAATAGGGATTATATTATTATTAATAATACTGATTTAATTTTAAGGTTATAAATAAGTTAGATATAGAATTGGTATATAAGATTCTTTTATTTTTGGAACAAGATTTTTTGCTAAAGTTTATGGAAGTGTATATAGATTATCCCCTTTGAATTTGAACTTATAATTTATGAATTATTATAAATCCAATGAATGAGAAAATAAATTACTACTATCAACTTTAACAATCCCTAATTTAATGATTAATTAAACCAAAATTAGAAAAAATAAAAGAAAAATGACAAAAATAAATGAAGTTTAAATGGGTTTTAACGATTAAATCCACACTTTATGGTTGGATTGAAATCATGAAAAATCAAAAGAAAATAAGTAAAAATGCAAAGTCCAGAAGTGGAATTTATAATCTAAATATAAACATAGATGTGATATGGATTATTTATCACGACTCATCTTTGAAATCTTCATATTAAACATGAAAAATATTACTGAAAAGAAAAATTATATATATATATATATATATATATATATATATATATATATATATATCAGTAATGACTAGGGATATTATTTATTTATATATATAGAATTTATTTATTATTTATTTAAGGGGATGAGGCACAAGCTTAGGCATGGACAGCTCACCCTGATACTTGGTTGCTAGCCTTTCAACAACTAGAGAAGCAAATACTTGGTTGCTAGCCTTTCAACAACTAGAGAAGCAAAGGTGGCGGTAACTTCCCAAACAAAACAACCAATTTTTTTTCCCATGTATGCACCCTCCTTTTGTGCCTCTACCTCCTTATCTAAACCATAGGATCCATAGGTTAAATTAGATCGAAGAAGTAGAACATCAATGTCTATGCCTCCACTATAATTATGATGGTTTTTTTCAATGGGCATCGGTGTAAGGAACAAAAATCATTTTTCATAGATATGGCCACATCTGGCATGCTTGAGGATTCAAAGGAAGCCACTAAAAGGTTAGATCTAACAAATACTATACCTCCTCCTCATGAATAAACCACCCAAGAGCCTCCTTGTGAGGAGCCTCAAACTTCCCTCCATTGTTTATCATGAATTTCAACTCTCTAGGCCCTAAAGTTTGTTGTCTATATCAAGAATATAAATGTGACTATCTTAATCAATAATGACAACACCCACAATTTCAGTCGTCGTCAAGTCATAGAAGAAACCCATTTTTATGTCCATGCAGTGCACAATTTTCAAATCTTGATAGATAATGGAGGTACGATGAAATGTGGTGGTAAGTGCGAGAGAATGTGAAAGTCAAAATTGGGAACTGTTTTCTCAAATAAAACTTGCTTGCTATTGAAATGGGAGAATGAGAATGTGATGTTGTTCTCTGAGCATAATGTTTGCAAACATTAGGTATTGTTATAAGCCTAATTTGCACCCAACCTGCATACATGGCCTCAGGCCCTACTATTTGCCAATTTCTTGAGCCAAGCTCTTCTAAAAAGCCCTCTTTTTGATCCATACACACCTTGGCCTTCTACATCTCGCGTGTGCACTCATGCATACGCATGTTGGCCTTCTACAACCCACGTATACTGACAAAAGCACGAAAAATGGAAAGTTGCAGACGGGAAACAGAGTTTCGGGAAATTGCTAAAACCGTTTGACTGCCTATGGCTAGTCATTCAACCGAATAACTACCTATAAAAGAAAGGGGTAGGGGTCCCATTTGAAGAGAAGAAGAAGAGTATAGAAAATCTGCCCAAATTTATCCCCCCTTTGCTCCAATTTCCTGTAATTGTATTGTGAGGTTGAGTAGTTGGTGCATTGTGAAGAGGAGCCCAGGACCAGGTTCGAGGAGCAATGTTGGCCACATATTGTAAGTTTACTCTTGTGAAGATTAATACAAAAATGAATACTTTTTTCGTCCTACCATATCATGTGTTCAAATTGTGTATTTATTTTATGATATTGTGACATCTAACCCAACAATTAGTATATGAAATGCATGTTTGCAACTCTCTGTTTGTCCATGTGTGAATGCAGGTCAGCTTTGGGAGGAGGCTTGTAGTCAAGGAGCGAGTGAAAGTGAAGGGATCGACATCAAACGAAGGATTCAAGGTAGAGTTACCTAATCTTGTTTGCACCTTTGTATTGCATGAATGTGGGGTTTTGTGTTGGGAGAATATGAAAAAGTAGAGGCCTTTAAATGGTCATTTTATGCATGCATGTTTAGAGCCCTTAAATGCTAAGTCCGTAAGCAGGATTTCCCACTCACATCAGAATTGGCGACTCCACTGGGGAGTCTCTAGGGTTCTTTGGGGATTTTTTATTGGGTATTTTGAAATTGGTTTTACTTCCTTTTTTGAGTTTCTGCAAGAAGTCTGAGTGTTAAGGGATTTTGGTTCTTAATACCAGTACTCCCTTCCTTGCTTACCAAACTGTTTCTTTTTCTGTTTTTGAAAAACTCAGAGTCATACACACCCTGTAGAAGGGGAGCCTACATGTGCATGCGCCCTACCTTTAGCCAGCCTGTGTATGTATGCATGTTGCTGAAGTGTTAGCTGTGTGTCTAAAAATCCAGAAAATCCTTCTCGGGAAGAGGCAGGCATCCTCTCCCCTGTTAGAATTGATCCTTCTCAGGGGTCTTATGGATCCTTTCCTGGTCTCTATGTGGAGTCGGTAGTTAGGTAAGACCTCAGGTTAGCTTTGTTTTGCTAAATTTTTCTTGCCTCTTCTTTGTCAAAGTAAGTTTTTGCACCTTTAAGGGGTTCTGGTTTTCAATACCAGTACTCCCTACATGAGCTTAGATGCTTGTCTTTCTTTTTTGAGGAGAAATAGAGGCACATGTGGCCTGTAGTGTGCCTACACGCATGCATATGCGCCCTTCCCTTGGACAACCTGTGTGCATACGCTGCATGTTGAAGTGACAATCACGTGTCTGTCTAGAATTTTTTTTAAAGAGGCAGTCATCCTCTTTCCTATCAAGAGACATTTTTTCAGGGATTTTCTTGTCTGATTATAGTCTCTGTCATAGCAGTTTTAGCCTAGGTTGGACTCTAGCATAGCTTGCTTTTTCATTAAAAGATTTCTTCTGTTTCTTAGCTTTTTAAACTTATTTTTAGCTGGAAATTTTGACAAAAATGAGTTGCATTTAAAAAAAAAAATCCCCCTCATGGTCGGGGGAGGCCATGAATCGTGCATTCATCAGTTTATTTTAGAATATTTTGTTACTTCAACTTTGATTGGAAGAATATATATATATAATAGCTTATTAGTTCTCTTTCTTTCTTGGAATTTGCCTTGCATTGTTATTTGAAAAAGAAAAAGAAATTAGCATAGTGTTGTGTTTTCTTCTCATCTTAAAAGCATTTCAAAAGAAAAATAAGAAAGATAATCCTTCTTTGCTAGTGTTCTTATCAGTTCTTTTTTCTGCAAGAGTCTTAACAACATCAGTTTCACTACCACACCTTTTGAGTAAATCAATCCTTAAAAATAACGCTAATTAAAAATAACTAGAATTTTATGTTTGTAGGGTTCATCAACTAGTTTAGGGTTAGGGCCTT
>SNQJ01S0049247.1:0-27859 GCA_010110895.2 Picea sitchensis | reverse complement strand
AGGTAGCAGAGATAACCCCTCCAAAGCCAGACCAACCGTAGTGGGGAACGCATATAGAAGACTTGTCTTTGGATTTCGTTGATCACATTTTCCACGGAGCTTCGTGGGTCTCAAATCCATTCGAGGTCCTCAGTTGTCTTCCAAAACACTTTCTTTCGATACCCTTGATAGGTTTCGAGCTTGATACCCTGCTCATTGCGGTCCACCCGACTGTTGACTGTACCCGCCTGGTGATTGTTCACGAGCTGGAAACCTAGTTGCCTTTATTTTAGGGACTTACACAGGTGACCACGAGAGTATACCACAGTACTTAGGGCAGACATCGGGCCACGATTTGCAGAGTATACTCGAAGGGTGTTTTCTTATTCGAGTTGCACTTGCACTGGTAAGTTGCTCTAGTGTTAGTTGGTGTAACTGTTCTTCCAACTAGTTAGTCGTTTTCTTGATTTTCCTTTAGGAACTTTTAGTGTGTGCTCTATGCTCCCTAGTTTTCCATAGTGAGTTAGTCAGTTGTGGCTTTGGGTCTCTGACCTAGGATGTTAGACCGCTCACTCCACTAGTCGTGAGGACTTTTTGGCCTTCTGGTTAAGAACGTGGAGCCGCCTCTTTATAGGCATTGTTTTGATAACATTGGTCTGCCATAGTCAGTGTGTGAGACTTTTACGGATTTGAATGATCCTGCAAGGGGAGAACCTATGCATAAGATATTCATAGCTAAATTTCCCAACCATACCACCAAGGAACCCCTTCGCAAGGTGATTCTTGTGCTTTTCCCTTCTTCGGAAACGTTGGTGTCCTTTTGATGGCCACTTTGTACATTCATGGGTTGAATGTGGGACTACCGGTTTGGTTGGGTACCATTCCAAATGCCCCAAACACTCTTGATGCTTCTCAGTTAAGCACCTTAATTCATGAGCACCCTGTTGATGTTTCTTCGTCAACAAAGTCTTCTCCTCCTACTTCTCCCGCTTCTAGTGAGAGTACAGTTACTAGTAATCAGAAGCCTAAACGAAGTAGAAAAAGGAAGAATAGGAAGAAGAAATCACCAACTTCTACAAGTCATGTTGGAGATAAGTCAACAACCTCTGCAAGTCACGTTGAAGACCAGCACCCAACCTCTGCAAGTTATGTTGGGGGCAAGCACCCACCCTCTGCAAGTCATGCTGGGGAAAACATTCTAGTCCCTACTAGTCATACTGGTAATAGGTCTGTAGCCTCTGCGAGTCATGTTATCAACCCGTCACTAACCTCTGCAAGTCATGTTGGAGATGTGCAACCAACCACTGCTAGTCATGATTCTGTTGAGAAACCTAGACGGATAGGACATAAACCTAAGTTCCCTTGTAAGATTTGCAAGGGAGATCACCTTACTCATTTATGCCCTGGCATTCCATAGGTACAAAGATTGTGGTCCCTGTCTGCAAGCTCTTCTGATTCTGAGTCTTGTAAGGTTTCCTCACAGCCAATTCAACCATTGGTTGTGAAAGTGGTCATGTCGATGCAGTCATCGGCTGATCCCACTCCTCTTTTGGGGGGTGAGGTGCCTTTAGACCTTGTAGTCTCGCAGCCAATTTAGCCATTAGTTGCGAAAGTGGTCATGTTGATGCAGTCATCAGCTGATCCCACTCCTCTTTTGGGGGGTAAGGTGCCTTTAGACCTTGTAGTCTTGCAGCCAATTCAACCATTGGTTGCGAAAGTGGTCATGCCGATGAAGTCATCAGCTGATCCCACTCCTCTTTTGGGGGGTGAGGTGCCTTTAGACCTTGTAGTATCGTAGCCAATTCAGCCATTGATTATGAAAGTGGTCACGTCGATGCAGTATTTTGCTGATACCACTCTTCTATTGAGGAGTGATGTGTCTACCGACTATGTTTTTAGCATTTCCGGTTCAGTACTTTCAGAACAAGGGGGCATTCCACTCATTCTGAGCACACCCCCTCCAAGCCCTAGGATGGTTTCCTTTGATTGGAATGACCTTGTTGAGCCTCGTCTTCCTTCTTCCGCACCTTTCCAAATAAGGGTTGAAGTTAATTCAACAAACATTTATCGATGTATTGTGGATGAAGGTGCCTCTGCAAGTATTTTATTCTCCTCAGTTTGGAAAGTCTTGGGATCTCCCAAGCTTATGTCTGCTTCGCATGAGTTGTTGGATTTTGAAAGACATCCTAGTGAATATTTGGGGATTCTTCCTGAGTTTCCTATCTCATTAGGTGGGAAGACTGTCCTTGTCGATGTTATAGTGGTGCAAAGCCCGTTAGATTTCAGTATGCTTCTCGGGCGTGATTATGTATATGTTATGAATGTTGTGTTGTCTATGATCTTCCAGGTTATGCATTTCCCTCACAATGGAAGCATTGTCACTATGGACTAGCTGGCATATGATAATCACCATCCTAATTCAGCGTTGTTTCAGGCTGCCTCTTTATATGTTCCTAGTGTTCATGTAGACTCCACCCCGCCATGGGTTAATTATGTGGCATATTATCCTCGATGTTCAATTTCTTCTAAGAAAGAACCTGTGTAATCATGTTTTCCTTCTCGAGACTTGGAATCAACAATTGATCCATTGGTTTATCCAATGGGGGCATGGGAGCCCTTGCTTCCCCCTCTTGGTCCAAGTGGGCTTGAGTATCCTTCTGAGTCTGATCTCGTTGTTTGTAGATCCTCAAGCCCTCGTGCTTGTGATTCTTCGCTGATAGACTCTGCCAATCCTGGCTAGAACCTCCATCGTCATATGGAGTATGGTCAATTTAATTCACCCTTTGGGATTGTCGACCCTCGTTTGCGTGATTTCTCAGATTTTGAATTTCCTTCAAATGAGGCTATCCTTGAAGCCATGACTATGTTTTCTATACCGCAGGAGGACTTACACTGTGGTTTGTGTTTTCTTCCCTTTTGGGAGACTTTCCAAGTTGACTATCGAAGAGACTCTTGGTCTGAGCCTAGCAGCGGGCTCTACCTGAACTAGTTTCATACATGAGTCGTAGCCCCCACGGGTCTTCTTTTAAGCCCTTTTTAGACCCTTTAAAACATGAAAATATTGTCGAGCGATCATGTTGTCTTTCACATTCGTTAAACTGAAATTTGAAGGCACGTCTGTCTGGCAGTAGTTTACCCCTTTTTCAGTCTGGATGGTCAACTGTACGAACAAAGGTATACTCTAGGAACTTCAGTTCTCTAGAAGAGTATTCTCAGGTAGGATTTTAACCCTTTTTCGGGCTTGAGGGACTAAATTTACGAAAAAGTAACCCCCACGGAGTCCATATTTAGGCTCTTTTCAAACTCCCTAAAATTGAAAAGATCATTGAGTGACCTTATTCTTTCACACTCATTAAAATGGTCCAGAAGAACATTCCTGATGGAGTCCATAGTTAAGCTTTTTTCAAACTCCTTAAAAATGAAAAAATTGCTGAGTAACCTTGTCTTTATCACACTCGCTAAAATGGTTTTGAATAGACATATTTTCGGAGCTAGTTTATCCTTTTTTCAAACCGACTAGACTATTTTCGAAAAAGGTACCCCAGAGGAGTCTCCTTTTATGTTTTTCCAGACCCTCTAAATATGAAAAACCATCGAGCTTACCTTCTCCGGGCTCGTTAAAATTACATCGAAGGATGTTACCATTGTGTGTCTTATTAATCGCATTTGCATACCTGTATCTTTGGCCTAATGTCGACTCCATGTTGCTCTCAATCGAACCATCTGAAGCATGCCTTATACGCAAGCCCTGTAGCACTTTGCCTTTGCGTATTGAAACCTTTGGCCCATGGAGGATTTTTTTCGAGTGTCCTTTTCCTCCATATGTCCCTTTGCCCTGAGCATCCCTGTGTTCCGTGCACTTGGAACTAGTATGTTTGTGATGCTCGATCCTCCTTTGTAAAGTATCATTCTTTCATTCTTTTTCAAGATTTCCAAAATTATTAAAAAAGAAAAAAAAATCAAATATACCCCAAAAAGAGGAAGGGAAAAGTATTTTCTTTTTGTTGGCAGCACAATGAGTCACCCTTGGACAAAGAACATCTTTTCCTTTATTCATCAAAGATCTGGGATATAGTGTGACCTTAGGAAGCTGTTCTCACAGAGCTATGTCCTCCTCCGTTTGGTTATTCTTTCGAACATATGGAGATTTGGCATTGCCTCCTGCATTGTCAACTTATGTCAATATCATGCTGCCCGAGTCTCATCATTTTTCGTGTTTCTGTCCAAGGGAAGTTTTTACCAAGCTCGTGTCAGCCTTTATGTAGTTTATCTCTTGCCCTCATGCCTAGCCATACTAAAATACCAATCAAAATCCTTGTTCAAAATCAATGAAGTTTTATGTTTGATCATCGGGATCCTCTTGTCTATTCACGATGAGTTGTCAAAGACCTCTAGGTAGTGAATTCATACACTCATATTACAATCTTACCCAAGTTTTGAAGATCTTGAAGTTGTTTCTCGAGCTCTAAAAGAATCATCTCCAGCCATCAAACGACACTTAGCTTCTTGAAGATGGATACTATACATGTATATCTTTTGATTTTGAGATGTAGATCCATTGTGTATTGCTCGTGGCTACACTTTATATAGTTTTATGACATGGATCTGTAATGTATTTGATTGGCAGCCATGATTTTAGTTTTTTTATCCCGAGCATGGGCATGCCCGCCTCGGAGAGACAAAATGTTGTTTTGCAAATGGCATCTACCGAATAATGGTCCTTGGGCTCACTCACTTGGAACATTGATAAATATTGGTAAAGTATTTCGGCCATCAAATTCTCTCCTGACCTCACACTTTAGGGGGCATCTGTTATAAGCCTAATTTTCACCCAACCTACATACCTGGCCTCAGGCCCTAATATTTGCCAATTTCTTGAGCCAAGCTCTTCTAAAAATCCCTCTTTTTGAGCCATACACACCCTGGCCTTCTACATCCCATGTGTGCACTCATGCATACGCATGCAGGCCTTCTACAACCCACATATACTGACAAAAGCATGAAAAATGGAAAGTTGCAGTTGGGAAACAGAGTTTTAGGAAATTGCTAAAATCGTTTGACTGCTTATGGCCAGTCATTCAACTGGATAACTACCTATAAAAGAAAGGGGTAGGGGTCCCATTTGAAGAGAAGATGAAGAGTATAGAAACTCTGCCCAAATTTATCCCCCCTTTGCTCCAATTTCCTGAAATTGTATTGTGAGGTTGAGTAGTTGGTGCATTGTGAAGAGGAGTCCAGGACCAGGTTTGAGGAGCAGTGCCGGCCACATATTGTAAGTTTACTCTTGTGAAGATTAATACAAAAAGGAATACTTTTTTCGTCCCACCATATCATGTGTTCAAATTGTGTATTTATTTTATGATATTGTCACATCTAACCCAACAATTAGTATATGAAATGCATGTTTGCAACTCTTTGTTTTTCCATGTGTGAATGSAGGTCATCTTTGGGAGGAGGCTTGTAGTCAAGGAGCGAGTSAAAGTGAAGGGATCGACATCAAATGAAGGATTCAAGGTAGAGTTACCTAATCTTGTTTGTACATTTGTATTGCATGAATGTGGTGTTTTGTGTTGGGAGAATAGGAAAAAGTAGAGGCCTTTAAATGGTCATTTTCTGCATGCATGATTAGAGCCCTTAAATGCTAAGTCCATAAGAGATATTTCCTACTCACATCAGGTATTTTTACAATAGATCATTTCAAGGAGTTATACATGAGCTTCAATAAGGAGGGTCATAAACACACCCTTAAAAGTCTCCAAGCTAGTTCACCCGAAATTATCGGCTTTCACCATATGGAAAATATCATCAATATTGAAGGCCACTCATGCATTATTTTCCAATTCAATGCCATCCAACTTATGGATAGATCCCCACAAAAAATTCACCCTAGTTTTCAATCATGGAAAATTTTAGGAGCTAAATTTTGCGCATGGGCTATTTTTCCATGCTTTTTCCCAAAAAACGATTCACAAATTTCCATTTTTTATATAAATGATTCACCCAAATTCTATAGGATAAAATTATTTTACCTCAAGAGTCGCCAAAATTTTATAGAACTATATAAAATCCTTATAAATTTGAATATTTTTACAATAATGTTGCCAAACATTTTACAGTTTTCATATTAAGGACTAGTAAGATTTGTCAAGGTTTCTACATTTTAAGATAAATTTCCATCCTTAAAATCATCCATGTTTGTAGTTAGTTTAAGATAAACTTCAACAAGTATTTGAAACACCTCATGGATTATCTCCTCCATGTGGTAAGCATGGTCATGGTATACCACTAATTCAAGATAGTCAATTTCCTTATTTCAATATTTATCACCATCCTTTTTCATACAAAAAATGATATTGAATAGATCATTCAGGAATTGTTGGAGGTTGGCATGGTACATCCTAATACTAGCCCCTACTCTTCCCAATAGTCATGGTATTGTAGAAAGAATGAAACTAGCTCTTGTGCCCAAACTTCCATGTTATTAATATGTTGATGGTCAAAGAAAAAAATCCCATACCCATCATTGATGACCTCTTGGATGAGCTTCATGGTGCCTATTTATTCACTAAACTAGACATTCGTTAAGTGTATCACCAAATCCAAATGAATAAGGTAGGAATTCCTAAGACTTCCTTCCAAATACATGAAGGACATTATCAGTTTTTAGTTATTTCTTTTGTTCTTTGTAATTCCCCATACGCTTTCATGATCTTCATGAACAAGATTGTTTGGCCCTTTGTGCAACTTTGCTCTTGTCTTCTTTAACAATATTTTGATTTATATCAATATGTGGGAGGAACATGTCGAGCATGTTGATAAATCCCTACAAATATTCTCATAACTAATTGTTCCTCAAACATTGCAAATGTGATTTTGGCACTTTTGAAGTGGAATACTTGGGTCACATCATCAATAGGACAAGGGTGAAAATGAATCCCAAGAAAATTGAGGCTATGAAATATTGTCTACAACCTAAGATTCTAAAAAGAGTATGTGGTTTCTTAGGTCTTATAGATGATACTAAAACTTAGTGGAGAATTATGGTCAAATTACAATCCCAATAACTACCTTTGTCAAGATGAATGTCTTTGTGTGTAATGATGCAACAGAGGTACCCTTTCATGCCTTCAAGGAATCCATGTGTACTACTCCAACCTTAGCAGTGCTCAATTTCTCTAATACTTTTATCCTAGAATGTGATGCCTCCAGAAAAGGTCTTTGAGTAGTGTTGATGCAAGAGGGATGCCCATTGGTGTTCACCATTAAACAATTTTGTGATTGAAACTTGGGAAAGTCCACGTATGAGAAAGAAATGATGGACATCCTTCATGTTGTCGATACACGAAACTTGTATCTCATTGAGAGGCCCTTCTATATCAAGACAAACCATCATAAATTCAAGTACTTTTTGGAAACATGGTTTTTTTTACCAGATAGCACAAGTGGGTCACTTAGATGTTAGGTTATGATTATGAGATTGTATACAAAAATGGAAAGAATATTGTGGTGGCCAATGCTTTTTCTAGGAAATATGAGGAGGAAGGGTCCCTCTTTTCTTTATCCTTACTAGTACTAGATTGGATTGTAGAGGTATGATAGGAACAAATGGAAAATGACAATGTGGTTCAACTCATCAAACAAATTATAACATGACACCTTTGGGTATAAAAGTGTTGACGCTTGAATCCGTTAGGACCAAAACGTCAACCTCATGAGGATGTAAACCCCCCTGCATTTTTATAGAGGTGGTACTCCTCTTTAGATTTTCTTGAGATTTTTAAAATATTCAAAATGTGGGACTTGACAGAAGTTCGTTATAGTAATTCAAAGAAACAAAAATATTACAATAAAGTGAAAGAAAAATGTTTTTGTTCTCTTTTTAAACAAAGTTCCTAAGAAAGGACCAGGAATCACACATTTAAAGCAAATAAGACAAATTTCCTCACATCCATCATAGTTTGGGATAAATATTTTTGATCACATAAAATAAAAAAGAAGATGATATGCATGCATAAGAGGACTTTAATAGAGTGGACACATGGGAAGCTTAAATAAATATAATGATATATCAACCTCAAATACTTTATATTCTGAAAACAGGGTTACAAAGCACAGTCGAGATTGTTCCCGAAATAGTTTTCTTGGAATTTCAAAAAATATATAGTCTATTACATATTCTTGAAATTGTAAATGTGTTTGTCTTAAATACTAGGATTGGGGCTCCTACGGACCATAAAGAAAATAAATACAAGAAATAATATTTTAGAAAGAATACGGTGGGTGGTAGAAGAATCGTCAAGACATAGTAAGAAGAAAAAAAGGATTTATCAGTCTTCAGTTAAATCTTTCTAGTGAAAGAGGTGGAGTAACTGGATGAAGGACTTGATAAATAAAAGAAATATGTGATCAACGTAAACTTACTATAATGGTCGCTCTCCTCTTCATTTTTTCGCTGATGTCCTTTTATTGTTTTCATTAATAGTTACGAGAACCGTCTCAACTGCTTCTTTCCCTTCATTTGTCATTTTGTCAATAGCCTTATTGAACCATTCTTTGATGTAACTTTTCATAGGCGCCACGCTGATTTCATGCCATATTTAAATGTTGAACAACTCACCCAAGTCAAGGAGATCAATGGAAATGCCATATAATATTTCTTCAATATCCTAATTTTTTACGAAATAATATACTAGCCTTTTATCTATGGCATTCTCATCATATTAAATTATGCCATAGAATTTTTCAATTGACAATCCTTTAAAAATCTCAACTTTCTCATCGAACTATTTTTTTTAAGGAACAACGAGTTGAGGATCAACTTGGAATCTTGGACCTCGTTAGTGCTTCCGGCTAGGTCCACCTCTGTGAGTATTTTGAACAACTCTTCTCTCCTTGTTATGTCTTGGTTTCATGCCTAAACAATGTTGTTCAAGTTCTTTATTTTCTCTTTCCAGCAGCCATTCAACATCTTGATCCAACATGGAGAGGGAATGACCTCCCCTCTTCCCCTTAACTCTAACATGTTGGAAACTTTAATACCAAAGGGTACCATGGCATCAAGGTAGAAACCTTATTCACTTTTTAGGTCGACCTGTGGATATTCAAGGAAGGCATGCACCCTTGAGCCAAAATAAATCATTCTTTTTGAAATTTCCCAAGCTTCTGTAATCAGTGCCATTCTTTTCTTGATATTATTCTCCACATAGCTCCTGGATGATGTGAGTGAGTAAGCTTGAGGATCCTCTTATTTTGGCTGCGGGTGTGGTGGGTCCGACAATCTTCAAAGGGGTGGAAAGGATTTGAAGAGGAATCAAAGTCTCTTCAATTTCCTTAATCCTTTCCTCTAACTTTATATTTTCTACTTCGAGACCACCAATGGAATCGTCCAATGCATCGCCAGTTGCTTTATGAATTCTAGAAATTTGGGAAGGCTGCATATTTCTTAGTTTAACCTTTGAACAATATTTCCCCCTTTTATTCTTCACATCACTCTTCTCAATAATTAATTTTGTAGACTCGTAGTAAAAAACAACGCTCTGAAACACAAATGATTCTTCTTCATCAAATATCTCATTTTCAACAATTTCCAAGGACTGATTTTTGTGGGCTGCGCCTCCTGGCTAATCAATGTTAGGAAACATCTTCTCAATCTCATCCTCGACTTCTTTATCTTTGAGGGAAAATATATTGATTTCACTTTCTACACGATGCTCTTCTTCCTCTTGTACAATATTCTTCCTCTTCTTCCTCAAAGGAAGTTTATGTGAGCTTTAATTTTTTCTTGGAGGGGGATTCTTATCTCCTTCTCCACCTGAACTACTATTGGTTACCTTCTTATATGGGTGGGTCGTTGGAGAACTAATCTGAGGTGTTGTAGTCTTAGGATTGATAGTTGGGGACTGAGCACTCTTCTCGTTGGGACCTTTTCCTCTATGTTTGTATAGTTCATTTGTACTGAGTATTGTCTCTAAGTCGCCAACAGTGTGGGTAGGGTTTCCCAGGTGATTATCTTCTTCTTCTCCTAGAAAAGTTTGGATAAATGAATTGCTAAAACCCATTGTTAACATATGTTCCAGAAATATTTTGTTAGGTTCAAACCCTCTGATCTTTTCAGCATACTTGAGATTCAAGTTGTGGAAGTGGTTTTCAAATTCATCAATTTTGTTCATACTTCTGAATACAAAATCCACAACTTTCCAAGGCAAAGGAATGAATTGCTTTTTTCGTTTTTCATGAAAAAAGTGAAACCAAAAATTATATTTCCTTTAAAATTCTATAAAAAACATTATGTCGGGTATATGGCATGGTAGAAAGAAAGGATTTTCCTTAGAACCGAAAATCTTGATGACATTGTAATTCTCCATTTGTTCAAAATTCCCCTTTCTATCCAGGAATTTACTAGCTTGAGCAGATATTCTGGGGGTATCTCATCCAAAAAACAACCCTTTGGTACCAAAAGGTCACAAGGTCAAATTCACAATTCACATTATTGCATATAGACAATTTAGGGAACTGACAGCAATGTGCTATCGCAAAAACCAAATAAGAAGACATAAATAATTTCTTATCCTTTTTATATTGAAACAATTGGGAAGAGATTTCAATGGAAATCAACTTCCCCCAATCAAAAATGGCATGCTCCTTGATAGTAAAGTATAATATGTAAAGAATCATATGGGAGATGCTAGAAGTATTTTCTTGGCCCGTAACTCTGGTAAATAACTAGGAAATTTTCCGAAATGGTTTTTTGAAAAGGCTGACCTGCAATATGGTAATATCTTCGGGGATGGTTGTGGGATTCTCCAAGAATTCAGGTAATATATCTAGGTCGTTGTCATGTTTTTTCAATAAGTCTCTTCAATCTTCACCTTTGAAGGTGAGTGTCAGCTCTGGGAGTTTCAGCATTTTACGGAATACTTGCGGAGAAAGAACGACGGGAGAATGGTCCTGGATTGGAATCATCCTTTGGCTCGGTATATATTTCTTAGCGCACCAGGAAACCAATTCCTTGTAGTCAAAACATTCAGGAACACAGCCTGCACACACAATTTTGGACGTCCAAATTACTTCCTTCTGAGCAGAAGGGGATGAATAATAAGAGTATGCTCTAGACCACTGAAATTTTGATCCTCTCGTCCAAAAATGTTCAAAGTATCTCCACAGAACTATTGTCGAGATGCTACTACCATAAGTTGATGAGAGCATTCTTTTGGTCCAGATAATATTAGAAATGATTTCTTGATAGATAATATATAATCTTCTGCAAATCATGCTTTAATGTGGTTTAATGAGGAAATTCCTCAATCTCTTAACCTATTAATGATAGTCTTTATGGGACCTGCATGATGAGTTATTAGAATTAAACCATACTAAATTCATCTTTAGAAAAGAACGAAGGTGGTGGGGACAGACGAAAGAAAATAACATTTGGGACTTTTGTGAACCCGAGAACCCACTGTTGAAAAAGGTTAAGAATTGGATAAGTGTTGTAATGTGGTCAGTCATACTGATCATAGGAGGGATGAGATACTTAGGATATCAAGAAATTGAATGGCCAAAATGTAGATCACAGATTGTTCAGGTACAAAATGTAGTTCATGGAACAAGGGTGAAATCTTGAAACCTGCCAACTCGGGAATCTGCGACTGCAAAAACCGGTTAAGTATAGAATAATGTGGTAGTCGATCAGACTCATGATGTGAGAGTGTGGATTGAGATGATGATCCATGAATCCTCCAACCCATGAACCTGTCGTTTTGGAAAAACGACTAAGTATAAGAACTAGAAAGGGAGAATAGAAGGGAAAAAAGAAAAGGAGAATTAGGGTAAGTATAGAAGAGGGTAAATAAAAGGACAAAAGGAGTTGGGAAAATAGAGAAGGGGAGGGAAATTCTTTAAGAGAGAATTGATCTCAACAACTGGCTCCAACTATGGTATGATATCCCACTGTGGGTTGTCAAGAATCCAAATCCTTTCATGACCAGGTGCTTCCACCCATTGGGATATGGAGTCAGAGTAATAATATACAAACTGAAAAAATAATGAATAAAAATAAAATAAAATAAAATAAAATATGTACAATGAGAATCAAAAAGTATTAAGAGAATAAACCTTTCAAATGTTGACCGTTGACGGGAAACATTAGTATTTTACCCTTCATGTCTTGGAGCATAAAGGAGTTAAAACCCAAGATCTTCTTGACGATGTATGGTCTGATCCAGAGTGCTTCGAAATTTGTATGCATGGACGGTTTCTCCTTGGCCTTGTTCCAAAGTAGCACCAGGTCTCCCTTCTGGAAATTATTTACAATTTTGCTATGATCAAAATATTTTTTGACACTCTACTACCTCTGAGAATTTTGATTCAGGGCTTTGCTTCGTTCTTCTTCCAACTTCAACAACTAATCGATTATCCACTGTATTCTACATCTTTAGTACTTACCACAGAAATCAATGCATTGAGCTCGAGACTAATCGACATTTTCACTTCTTTCCCATAAACCAATAGATATGGATACATCTCGGTGCTATCCTTCGGAGTTGTTATGCTTTCCCATAATGCATTCGTCAACTTTAGATGCCAATTCCTTTGATTCTTGTCGATGGTTTTCTTCAATATTTGGACTATTGTTTTGTTTGTGGATTCAGCGAGGCCATTTCCTTGTCGATAATAATTCAATGATTGACCCATGATGATTCCATACTCTCCACAAAACTCCGTAAACTTCTACCCAGTGAAAATTGAACCATTGTCTATGATAAATGTATCGAGGACACCAAATCTCAACAAAATATTGTCTTTGAGGAATTTAATTAGCTATTCAGCATCAACCTTCTATAATTCCACCTCTTCCATCCATTTAGTGAAGTAATCAGTAGTTGTGAGAATATATATGTTCCCCTTGCTAGACTTCGGATTAATTGGCCCGACAACATCAAGTCCCCATTGGGAGAACGATTGTTCTACAATTATGGGCTGCAAAGGCATCGCGGATCTCTTCATTTTTCTTGAAAATTGCTTACATGACAGACACTTACTTATCATGGCATACGAGTCTCTAAAAATCGATGGCCAGTAGAATCCTTCTCTTATTATCTTGTGGGCGGTTGCAATAGGTGCAAAGTTTCTACCACATATTCCCTCATGGAATTCTCTTATTAGTTATTGGGATTGATTTTCATCAACACATCTCAGTAGTATATCATCATAATTTCTTCTGAACAGTATGTTATAAATCATCACATATTGATTTGTCTTCATCTTCAATGTTCTTCACTCCTTTGGGTTCATGGTGACAGGGAATTGCCTAGACCTTAAGTAGAATATAATATCTTCGTACCATTCTAAATCAGCTAATAGTTCCCCAACTGAAATTGAAATCATTCCATCGACCGAATCCCCATTCGCGACAAGCTTACATAAACCTTGTCCTTTGATAGATTTCAAAGTTTTAATCTCGATATCATATTCTTGTATCTTTTCCAACCAGTTATCCCATTTTCCTTCTCTCAATTGTCGATTCAGAAGCATCTTCACTAGTGATGAGGGAACATAAGAAATAACATGCGAGTTCAATACGTACGTGTGAAAGTGTGCTACTACTTTTACAAGAGCCAATGCCTACTTCTCCAATTCTTAATACCTCAACTCATAGTCATGTAGGGCTTTTATCATGAAACTTATTAGGAGTTCTTCTCCTTTGATATTCTTTTGAGTAAGAATGGATGCAACAACTGTCTCTGTAGAAAATGAATGGATGATGAAATCTCTTTGAAAGTATGGGCTAATGAGGACAGGAGAAGTGGTGATTGATCATTTGATATTATTGAACACCTCTTGAGTATCCATTGTTCATTCGAACCTCTGCTCCTTTTTCAACAACAAATTTATTGACTTCACGATACTTGCAAAATCAGGAACAAATCTTCGCACAAAATTGATCTTGCCGAAAAATTATTGGACTCCCTTGGATGTTGGGGGATTGATCTCATTTATTGCTTTAATTCTTTTTGTATCTATGCAAATCCCTTCCTTGCATACAATATGGCCCAACATTTTTCCTTGAGTCACAGTGAACAAGCATTTCTTTGGATTCAGAGAAACACCATATAATCTACATCTTTCAAAAAAAATCTCAAATGATGGATATGATCCTCCCTTTTCTTTGAATGCACCGTCAATTCATCTTGATAGTCTACCATAAAATTTCCTATCAACCCGCTGAATGCATGATCCATGGCCCTCTGCATTGTGGCTCTAGCGTTCTTCAAACCAAAGGGCATTCTAGCATATGTGTATGTCTCCCAAGGTGTGATAAATGTTGTATTTGTCATATCTTCTTTAGCCACCAAGACCTAATTATATCCTGAAAATCCATCCAACATGGACATGTAGGCTGATTCAGTAACTTGTTGGAGAAGGAACTCCATATTAGGCAAAGGAAAGTTATCCTTTATGCTTTCTTTGTTAAGGTCTCTGAAGTTGACACACATCCACATTTCCCTGGTCTTTTTTCTTACAATTACAGGATTTGAAAGCTATTCTGAGTGTCTAATGGGATAAATATTCATGCCTTCTTCAATTTATCCAATTCAAGATTTACCAAAGATTTAAACTTGGGATTCATCATCCTTATTTTTTTCTTCACTTGATTTTCTCCTTCCATCATAGGAATGACATGTTGGAATATAGTCTTATCATAATCTTTTAAATCATCATAGGTCCAAGCGAACACATCGATGTATTCTTTGAACAAGGCAACATATTGATATGCTTCCTCAGTGGTGTGAACAACTCCCAAGTTGACATACTTCGGGGAACTGCCAGTTCCAATATTGACTTTTCTCGTTTCTTGTACCTTTCGAACTAAAACTTCTTCGAGGAGATTCTTAGCATGATCATATTTCATGAAAAGAGATTCAGATTCTAAACAATATTTGGAGACAGTAGATGAGTGATCGTTTTCATCATCATCATCAGTTAACAAAAAAAGTTCCAGTTGTTCATCATTCTCATGCACTTGCAATTACTCATTGTTATCGGGCACGAATAGTTGGAAAGTTCTTTCTACTTGGAAAGACGTTTTTCTTTGGGTATCATCAGGATTTGACAATGAGGCCGCCAAGGCTAGTGAATCTGCCTTGTGATTCTTATCTCTTGGAATAAAAGAAATGTTGAAGGAACTAAAATATTCCATCAATTCGTTAACCCTTTTGAAATACAACTTAAGTATTTCCTTTTTTATTTTATACCTCTGAGTCATTTGATTGGTGACCAACTCTAAGTATCCATTTACAATTAGATGTTCTATTTTCATCTCATGTTCAAGGATCATCCCCTAACTCAAAGCTTCATACTCTGCCTCATAATTGGTGCATGAAAAATCCAGTATAATAGTGTGTGGATGCATAATATTACTTGGAATCATAAGAACAATTCCAAATCCATTTATAGAGTTTGAACAAGCTCCATCAAAGGACATCCTCCAGTACCCTTCAAACAGATACTCTTGATTCTCTGTGTCTTGCAATTGCTCTAGATTTTCATTATGCTCTATGTCTAGGATAGTTTAGTTTACAATTCCAACATCTATATAATCCTCCATCAATTCATTGTCCTTATTTTTAAAGAAGAAGGGTTTTCTAGGTTCACGGGGCACTTAAATCATTTCTCCTTCTTTTCCTGGCAGCAACATACAACTTCCATTGTTCATTATATATCCTCCAATAATAGACGTCCAGTCTCTTCCTAGGACAAATCCATATGTTGGAGGAAGGTCTACCACAATAATATTGAAAATTGTAATGATATGGGGGGCTGCTGTAATCCAAGCATAAAAGTCCTTAATTTCTCCGTAAGATGGCACTTTTCTAGAATGAATTGCATATATACTTTTACCAGTCTTATAATACTTGGTGCAACTCATGTCCAATGCCTCCATGACCACCAGTGGCATGATATTGTTCATTGCGCCAGTGTCAACTAAACAATTATGCAGTGAAACATCATGATTTTCAATAGAAATGTAAACGGGAGGAATTTTACCTCTGATCTTGGAATTCGATTGGACAAGGGTTTGTTTAGGACTGGTAATGATTGCTTCTGCTCGTTCAGATGGATCTTCCAACAAGTTCAAAATGTTCTATCTTTTCTAGGGAATTTTTGGCCCTTGACCAAGTTTTGGGAAATCCTTGGTCAAGTTTGACCTATTTTGGGACTTCGACAACCTGTCGAAGGAGGAGCGCAAGACGAAGCAAAGATCGCGAGATCTCGGCCCCCTTTTGGGTCCTTTTTTGGATTTGGGATTATGTAATGGGTATGGGATGTCAACCCATGGATTTACCCATGTTTAGGCCTATTTTGTAAAGTATAAATAGATGCTAAGGCGATGTAGTGAGCGAAGATAGAGATAGAGAGTTATGAACGACTAAGTGCTAAATCTATGTGATTGAAGGATTGTAAGTGCTCTGCGCATACTGTGTGAGACTTGTAGAGATAAGTGCAAGTCCTTGTAAGAGGTTGTGGAAGGCTGCATGCTTATATCTACTCAGGGAAGGAGGATCTAGCGAGCTGCATAGATCTCCTGTCCTAGGCGAAGTAGGGTTTTGAGGCTCTGTGCATGTAACCTATTGAAGAAGATAATAAAGAAGAAGAGTTGGTGGACATAGCCCCAGGGTGGGGGTGAACCACGTATATGTTGTGTTTCTCTTCTTCGTGCAATGTGTTGATGTGTTTATGTATTTACTTGCTAAGTGATTGATATAGATATATAGATTTGTTTATGATTTGTGCTAATGATGTATATGGATGTTAGATTTGACTTATATGAATGTGCTTAGTGTCGGAATATGTTAGATCTAACCCACGTCTCTACGATAAGTTCTCAGATACATCAGATTTGGATGAATGATGCGATGCCCTGTTTTACTTGTGAAGTAGATATTTGTTGAATATTGATGAATTGTCGGTGCTAAGTGCTCTGTTAAGTATTACAATCATAGATATGTGTCCCAGCTAAGGTTGCATACACCTGAGTCCTGCAACCACCCCTGCCTCTACCTCGGGTGAGACTTCATCTTCTTCGTAGGTGTTGCCAAAAGGGTCGGTAGTTAGGGTTTTTTTGGTGTGTTGTTGTAGTGTTGAACCCTGGGTCTTCCCCTGTCCCAACAAATGGATTCGTTGTCGGGACCTGAAACTGTGATTGTTGGGAACTAAGAAAGAAGAAGCTTTGTGAAAAGATTCATCCTAAAACTATGAAATCTCTATGTGTATATTTGTTGCTCTAGTGCGCAGTACTCTACTTAGTTTAAGAAGATTTGTGTTGAAGAAAAGAAGTCCGATCGGAATAAAAGAGGTAAGATTTGAAAGCTTTGTGCTCTTAGAATGGTAAAAGTGAGAATTCTTGACTAAAACAGGTAAGATCTGCAATCTCTATGCTCTGATAAAGGTAAGAATAATGAAAATTTCTAGATCTGAAAGCTTTGTGCCCTGTAGAAGTAAGATAAGTGAAAATGTTTGGTTCTAAAGTATGGATCTTGGTATGTTTGATAGATTCTTCCCTAGCTTGAAAACTAGGGCACTAATATATGAAAGAAGGTTTGATATGTGTAGATATGATAAGAATAGTGAAAGATATGTTATACCTATGCATAGAAAGAATATTTGGAGTAACAAGTGGATGCAAGATCCTAGAAATAAATGTTTGGAAGTTAGCTACCATGATTTTAGCGCGCAGTATAGGAAAGGTTGGGGATAATTTAAAATAAAGAGAGGATTAACCCTCTATTATAGTTGCAGAAGACCAGGACATCTTGCTAAGGAATGCCCTAGAAGAAGACCTAGTTGTCTTTGCTGCAAAGCTATGAACCATGAATTACTGGATTTCCCCACAATGATTGCTAAGCTTGAAGGAATGAACATGAGACAAGGAAACCCTAAGTCAATTCCATAAATGGAAGAACCCTAAAAAGAAACAGAGAAAGTATTGCTATAGATAAAAGAAACCCTTAATGGCCACCGACATGTCAGTTTATCAGAAATATTCAAAGAAAAATAATTCCTTGAAGCAAGAATAGGAGACTTAGACATTGACTGTGTTCTAGATGAGGAAACACAGGTGAATATCATGACAGAAAGAACTTGGGAACTTTTAGGGAAAACTGCTATGACTCCTTCATTGGGAGGAATAGGTCTATTTAGAGGAAAGCTGATAAACCTATGTGGAAAGCTCACCCAAATATCTATGAATTCCAATGGAACTTTGACAGAGGAAGATTTTGAGATTATTAAATTTATTGAGAGTAGCGCCCCATTTACCATGTTACTAGGAAAACCTTGGATTGAAATAAATCAGGTCGGAAGGCAAGAATAAAAAGAATTATTAGCGTAGAATAAGTAAGAGTTAAAAGATTTCATGACTAGATGGATCACACACTTAATTGAAGAACAGAAGAACATATTGAATCTATTTAACACTAGAGACCTGGATGTCGAAGTTGGAAGAACACTAGAATACCCACAGAAGATTGAAGTACCTATTCCAGATAAAGAAGAAGTATCACCCTCGACTCTTAGGAAAGAATCTCAATAGCGCGAAGTAACTATGCCAAAAGAAGACAAGAATCGGAATGGAAAAATGCATATCGATATGAAGCTCACTGGAAAGAAAGCTAAAAAACTAATTAAGAAGAGAGCTAAGATCGAAAAGTTACAAAAGGTTCCAGAGGGAACTTCACAGAAGGAAAATCTACAAAATTGGAGCTTCGCTAGGATAAAAGAGCAGTGTCACATGGTACTTCACCATGGAGAAGAAATATAGCCATTGGGACCAATATAACCATTCGATCGACCCCATGAATGGGTAGAAAGGCATTTATGCTTTGCCACCAGACCATTGGACCGTGCCATAACGGACAACACAGAGTTAATGAAGGCTTCTTGACTGTTGCAAGCAATCTGTTGCCAAGTTATCTATTTATCCTGGTGCGCCATGCACCGAGAACACTTTTTCTAATCA
Organism: Picea sitchensis; assembly: GCA_010110895.2. NCBI lineage: Eukaryota > Viridiplantae > Streptophyta > Pinopsida > Pinales > Pinaceae > Picea > Picea sitchensis. The sequence continues at coordinate 8,865 of SNQJ01S0049247.1, read as the reverse complement.
TGAATTTGAGCCCATAGACTTGTTGATTTTATACAGTGATCATTGCGCTATTGCCTTCTATCCTATTGCAGTTTCTAAGTTTCTCCTGGAACCTAAAGATTTCCAACCCCGAGCATGTATGTTAGAAGAGTTCAGCACTACAAAGAGATTTTTTGAAGAATTTCTAATCAATCTCATGACTGAAAGAGTCATGTCGATGTATACAGGTGTACAAGCATCATCGATGAGAGGAATGCAAGCCTCCCTATCAATTTCTCATGGATCGGGGCCATCCCGACCATCAGTAGAGAAGAGAACCAAGCATAAAGATGACCTAGCAAACGCGAAGTTGATTCCATCCATATTGCCTAATTACATCCCATCTCTGGGTGGCGCGGTGAATCGTGATAGTTTGCCAAGAGACTTCTAGTACACTATGGTCACTACGTACCTCCCGAAGGGGATACGCACAGTTCAAACAGAGTAGGACAAGATCACATCGTTGAAGGTCAGCGAATTCAACCTCGAAGATCGAAAGATATATGGTATGATCACCCCATACAAGTACCTAACTATAACTAAAGGGAAGAACTTGAAGATCATCCCTTAGTTGTGGATGATGAACCTCACACAGTCCACCCTGTTGAATGTCATGAGATCCCACACTTCGTAAGACACCAGGAAGTCAACGCCTGTGTCAAGGTGCTACTATCATGTTACCATAGCGGATACTTATGTCTAGACCATTTCATTACAGTCGATCCAATGCTGATCCATAGGATCACAGGACTGATTATGCAAGGACTCAACCCGTAGGACTTTTAGCCAGGAAAAGCCATAGATCATGCACTTGCATAGAAGATCAAGGATACATATGGTGACGTTGAGAAGGGAACAAGAGGCTACAAGGTAGCTTCCATACATAGTGGTGCAGTGTGTCTCACATGTCAACTGATATCTCAAAAGTTAGTAAGGAAGAACTGACCTACATAGGTCACTGACTTTGTTGTTGACCTTGCAGGGAAGTGCGCAGAAGGCCTACAGATGAACTGGGTGAAGTACCTAGTTAACCAGTTGGAACTAGATTTTCGAGAAGCACAGGATCAGGTTTATGAATTTCATTTCAGCTGGCTCTTGTTCCTCATTGCATTTGTTTCCTGGGAGATGCTGAAAGGAGTGACCTTCCCCGACATAGAGTCGTTCAAACCGCTTGCCGCGAAGTTCACTACCCTGCGGTATTCAACTAATATGAACAAATAGTGGCAGTCGAACGTTGTGTTTCATACATACTACCTCTAGCTAAAGTGAGCCATCGAATCCAAGCCTTGCATGAATCCAAACACCCTACCAAATTTCTGACCACTAATGAAGTTCAGCGCAACTCGACACTTTATATACATTACAACACAAGAAGATGAACATCAAGAGTAGCTCCAATCATATTACAAACTTACAGAAGAATACATTGAGGAGATCACCAAGTAATGGTCCGTTGACCTCCTTACCTCCACCAACCCTGCAGAGATATCTGATATTGACAACCCATAGGACACTCATAAAGAACATAATACACCAGGAACCAACAGACAAAAGAAGATGGAGGAGGTCCAAAACTTAAGAAGCACCTCAGTGAAGACTACTTCCATGTCACCTGATCGAGGGGGTAGTGACGAAGTATAAGATTAACAGATACTAGGTGAAATAAAACCGCCCAGAGAAGAGGTTGATCCTTTGGAGAAGAGGAAGGTTTCCCCCCCGAAACCTTCTTCCTGGAAGAAATCGACAGCCTCCATGACTAAGATGCAGACTATTCTCACCTCTGATGATTTTGACTTCATCATATCCGCCCTGAATGATGCTTCACTGGATATAGCAAAGATACAAGGAGAAAAATAGGAAGAAATGTATGATAGGATTGAAGTTGAACTTTGAGGGGTACAACAGACCTTTCAATCCAGCCGCGCAGTCTCCACTGCGCCCCTACCATCGGGAGAACTAGAGTTGGGAGATGAGCCAACCCAACTCCACCAACTAGATGAGACAGTCAAAGCTCTCCTTCGATGAGCACAAGAGGAAATAGAACAAGTCACCCAGGATTTGACACAAGTGCAAGGAGTACTTGTAGAGCAGCGTCGATCTGCAGAGCAGGAAAAGATTTCTCTCCAAGCAAAGTTTGATGAAGAAAAAGCACAACTACAACAAGGAAAATAAAAGTTACAAGCAGAGCAACTCGAAGTGAAAGAAACGATCATCATATCACTTCGTTGTGTGACAGTCATAGAAATAAAGGCAGAGGATTGAGTCACACAGCAAGCAGAGTAGCTCACAGAAGTTATCCAGCAGCTAAAACAACACATAGCAGACTTAGAACTCCATGGAGTTCCCGAGACTCCACAGGATGTAAGGGATCAAAGAGAAGCAACTGCTCGAAGTGCAGTTGAGAGAATAAAATCTCTTGCTATGGAATGTAAGCAACTTACTGATCGCAGTGCCCAGACCTATGAGTAACTCACTGAGAATCCAGAATTGAAGGCACTGGAGTTGCAACTCCAAGAGGCAAAGTATCAAGCTGAAATGATACAAGCGCAACTGAAGCCCCTATCTGTTGTGGAAAGAATGAAGCGATCCCAGGAGTAGTGCACTTCCCAGCAGCAGATCCACACTATCCAGAGCAGAGTTATGGAAGTAACTCATAGGCTCTAACCTGTACAAGATAAGGCTTACCAATTTTTCACAGAGGTAGAAGACCAAGGAGAATAACTAGAGCAGGTTGTCACTACAGTTGAACAACACCTAGAGGGACCTGTCAATGATGCAGTCATCCAAGAGTTTGCTCAACAGGAGGCCAAGGCACAAAAGAAAGTCAAAGAGGCTCGAGCTACGCTCGAGGATTTTGAAGCGGAATTATCCAGATCAGAGTGACTCAAGATGAATCACAGGTGAGTGTTGGGGGCTTGTTGTCCCTTGAACAAGTTTTGGGAAATCCTTGGTCAAGTTTGACCTATTTTTGGACTTCGATAACCTGTCGAAGGAGGAGTGCAAGACGAATCAGAGATCACGGGATATCGGTGTTGGAGAATAACCCTAACTTACATTAGTTTATACCTAGCTTAGACTCCTAGATCTTGGTTAATACATTCATTTACACTTTATTTCACCTAATTTGACCACATAGAGAAGAAGGGCACCTCATCCCTAGATTTTAGGGAAAACTGCTAATTTTAGATCAAGACTCAACTCCTAGTTCTTGATTTTCTTGATTTATTCTTGATTTTCTCGATTTATTCATGATTTATTCCAACTCCCCCATGCAAAAAATCATCTATTATTGGGGAATGTTCACCTCCTCTTTGAGTGATATATTTATTCCTTAATTAATTATTTTTGTTGTTATTATTATTAGTAACTACTATTTCGGGTCAATTAAGTGAGTTGGAACCGCTTCTCTTGTCAGTTAAGTGAGATTAAGTGAGATAATGTGCATCACTTGACTCTTGTGGACATTAATGAGTGTGTGACATGTATATTTAGTGATCTAGGTCGAACTATGTGGTCTCCCTTAGCTTATGACACCTATTTTAGCTATTTCTAGCTTTTTTTTTACTAGAATTTCTATGTTGGAAATTCTATATATTCACCTCCTCTCTTCTTTTTTAGGATGGTTGCTCATGTATATTCATTTTTTATTAATATAATTCTCTTATTTGTGGATAAAAAACTTTCTTTCATCTCTTGAATATCAGCAAATTGAATGTGTTCAATTTAACTAGAATTCTAGATCTATTGGGGTTTCTGCAGGAATTCTACATGGTATCAGAGCTAGATTGAATCTAGTGGATTGTACACAGTTTTATTTACAGGTATAGATCATCAGGAGGAACATAAAGAAGCAATGGATCATCTCTCTCAGCCTACAAAACTCATTCTAAATCCTTTCAATTACTTCGAATGGAAGACAAAGATCTCTCTGCTCCTCTGAAGCAAAGGGATTTACCGGGTAACAATGGGAACGGAGAAAGCGTTGTCTGTTGCAGCGGAGAAGATAAAGTATTTCAATAAATTAGATGAAGCAATTGGGATGATATGACTGTCAATTTCCAGAGATCTCCTCTTTCATGTCAGTAGAGCCACTACTCTCGATGTGGTCTGGACCACATTGGAAGGACTATTCAGCAAGCAGGATGCAATTAGAGTGCATCAATTGGAGAATGAACTCATATCCCTAAGTCCAATTCATTTCATCAACCTGCAAGAATTATTCACCAATTTCAAATCCCTCCTCGAACTTAATGCATGTGGAGTCACGAAAGAGGAAGAACAACTCATCCTTTCAATTCTCTCGAAATTAGGCCCTGAATATTTTGTATTTGTGTCGTCTTTTCAAGAATCTAAATTGACTCAAGAAAAATGGAAAATGCCTCCATTGAATGATTTCATTGTAGCATTGAATCAAGAGAAATATAAGTTAGTCAAAATGGGTGCTATAAAGCGTTCCAAGAACCGAGCACTTGCGGCTACTAATGCTACAAAGAGCAGTGGAAAATACAAGAAAAAGACGGGTAAATTTCTGAATCGAGGAAGGAGAGATCTGCACAATCTTTAGATAACTCTTTTGAGACTAAGGGTAATAAGAAGAAGGAAAAAACACTTTGTTTCTATTGTTCCAAATGTTTTCATATCGAATAAAATTGCATGAGGAAGACTATGATGAGATGGCACAAGCAATTGCAACAGCACAATCTCACGGTGCCTAAAAATGAAAAGAAGAAAGATGATAGCAGAACGGGAGGAGAGAAAGAGATGGTCATGATTTAATGGTTGTCACATCCATTCCATCATCTTGTATCCTTGATTCAGGTGCATCCAACCATATGGCTACAATAAAAGATGAATTTTCCTCCATCGAAGAAAGCACTAGATCCCCGATTTACTTGGGAGATGCCACAACCACAAAGGTGTCCAGAGAAGGAATTGTTGATCTTGAAGGATTCTTAAAAAATGTTCTTCATGTTCCCTCTCTGTTCGCAAATATTCTCTTGATATATAAAATCCATTAGGCTCGGAAGGAAGGTGGAGTTCACTCCGGACTCCGTAGTGATTACTGACATTTCCATAGACTCACAACTTGCACATGGAATTGCAAATCACAGTTCGTTTGTTTTTCTTCTCCCACTTTGTTCCTAAATCTATTAGCACTATATCTCTGTCACAATATAATGATATCAACAGGTTATGGCATGAAATATTTAGCCATCTAAACTTTGGTACTTGCATCAACTCAGCAAAGGAAAACATGGTAGAAGGATTGCCAATTATTAAATTCACAAGAACGTTGGCCATGTCAAGGCTGCATTCTTGGAAAGCATCCAGAGAAAAGTTTGACAAAGGGAAGGCAAAAAGAGCTTCTTCACCTCTTGGTATGATTCACAGTGACATCATGGGCCCATTCCCATAGCCTTAAATCAGTAAGGCTCGATATGTACTCACCTTCATAGATGATTTCTCTCTCTTTACTTGGGTATTTGTTTTAGAATTAAAATTGGAAGTATTTGAATGCCTTATGGGAATTTAAAGCACTTGTTGAGAATGAGTCTGGTTGTAAGATTAAGATACTCCATACTAATAATGGGGATTATGTCAACAAATATGTGCAACAACTTTGTATTGATGCGGGTATACAACACACAGTGCCATATACACCACAACAGAACGGTGTTGCAGAGGAAAACCGGTCCTTAAAGAGATGGAAAATTGTATGATACAGTCAAAATAATTAGATCCCAAGATATGGGCTGAGATATTAATTGTGCAGCATACATTTCAGAACTCGATTTCCTCTGAGCCTCAAGTACACCACTCCTTTTTGAATGTTGGACCGGTAAGAAACCAGAAAGTGTCTCACTTTCGTATTTTTTGGTTCACGAGCATGGGCTCACATTTCGACAGATAAGAGGAAGGATTTGGAGCCTCAAAGTGTGAATGCATATTTTTGGATATCCTAAAGGTGTCAAAGGATATATATTTCTTGGCTCTCACACCAAAAAGTTCATTCAAGCTCGAAGTGTGAAGTTTGAAGAATCACTGCATGATTTTTCAGAGACCCTGCCGAGGAACAACATTGTCACTGATGAGGAGGAGTGTTGTTGGGAAAAATACCCTACGGACTAGAAAAATAGGCTCAGACTTGCATGCATATTTTGATCATAAAGAAATGACTTTTAACCTACACTAAAACTTAAACCCCTCTTTCATGATACATGCATGGAAAAGAACTACTAACAACACACACTGATGTTTGGTTTAGATCCTCCATTGCGCTTTGACCGCTTGGTTGCGCTACTCCTTCCAAAGTTATCGTGCAATCAAAAAAAACAACAACGCATGCATACTACTTTTCTACTTGAGGGTTAGAAATTAGGCATAAATTACACAAACCACATATAACTCATGCATTGGGACGGGAAAAGTATTCTTTTATTATTTTTCAAAATGAATCAACTTACAATGCAGGTCGAGACTGACCACCTCTCCTTGATCCTGATCCCTGGGCTTCTCCTCTTCTTTTATCCTCAACTTCTTTGCGTTAATTCTCCCTTGGAGGCTTGAGGAAAGGCTAAAGAGGTTGGGACAATGGATTCGACAAATGGGCAGAGTTTCTTCCCTATATTTTTCCCTCTTTCAAATGGTACCCCTACCCCTTCTTTTATAGGCTAAAAGGAGCTAGGGTTTTGGATGAACCCTCAGCCAATACATGGCCAGGAGTTTCAATTAACTGACTATATCTTTTGTCCCATCGGCAACTTTCCTATTTTTGTGTTTTTGTTAAGGTAAGCGCGGGTTGTAGTGGTTGTGTTTTGTTAGGTAAGCGCGGGTTGTAGTAGGCCTGCAAGCGTTCACACGCATGCAGTAGTGGGTTAGGGCGCATGTACCTTGACCCAAGAGGATTTTCAAGAGTTTGTTCAGCATATTTTTGGCAAGGAAGGGATATGAATTGGCCTGCTGCCAAGTAAGCATGTGTGGTGCAATTTAAGGTTATAACAGATGCCCCCTAATGTGTGAGGTCAGAAGAGCATCTGATGGCCGAAATACAATACCAATATTTTATCAATCTATACTGATGTGCTGAGTGAGTGAGCCCAAGGATCAAGAACCAGGAGGTGTCATATACAAAATAAAAAATGTCTCACCGAGGCGAGCATACCCATGCTCGGAATAAAATAGAACTATGGCTACCAATCAAATACACTGTAGATCCATGTCAAATAACTATAAAGCGTAGCCACGAACAATACACAATGGAGCTACATCTCGAAATCAGAAAGATGTACATATAGAGTATCCATCCTCCAGAAGCTGATTCATCCTGATGGTTGTACTTCAGAGCTCGAGAAACAACTTCAAAATCTTCTAAAACTTGGGTAAGAGTGTAATATGAGTGTACGACTGCACTACCCAGAGGTCTTTGATGGCTCGTCGGTTATGGACTTGATAATCTTGATGATCGGACTGAAGGCTTCAGTGATTTCGAACAAGGACTTGATTGGACAAGAGACATATTGCAGAGGGGCCGACTCATTCTTAGTGACAAACCTCCCTTGGACAATAGCACGACAAGTGATAAGACTCAGGCAGCATATCTGTTAATCATAAGTCTACAAAGCAGGAGGCGATGAAAACTCTCCATATGTTTGGAAGAGTAACCAAACGGTGGAGGACACAACTCTATATAGCGAGAAAAGCTTCCTAAGGTCGTACTACATCCCATAGTCTGATAATCAAATGGAAAGATGTGCTTTATCCAAGGGTGACTCATTATGCTGCCAATAAAGAAAATACTTTTCCCATCCTCTTTTTGGGGTATATTTGATTTTTTTGTTCTTTTTTGATAATTTTTGAAAAGGAATATTTCGTTACAATGGAGGAATGAGTACTGCAAACATACAAGCTCAAGGCACAAGGACAAGACTGATGTTCTGGTGAAATTATACTCGGGAAAAATCCTCCAGCGGCCAAAGGTGTTAAGACGCAAAAGCAAACTGTTACAAGGCTGATGAGTAAGGCATGCAAATGCGGTTGATAGAACACACAATGGTAACGTCCTTCGATGTAAGTTTAACGAGCCCAGAGAAGGGAAGCTTGGTGGTTTTTCATATTTAGAGAGTCTGAAAAATCATAAAAGGAGACTCCATTGGGGTACCTTTTTCGTCAATAGTCTAGTCGGTTTGAAAAAGGGATAAACTAGCACCGATTAGACGTCAATTCAAAACCATTTTAACGAGTGTGACAAGGACAAGATCAATCGGCTATTTTGTCACTTTTAAGGAGTCTGAAAAAAGCTTAACTATGGACTCCATCAGGAATATTCTTCTAGACCAATTGAACGAGTGTGAAATAATAAGGTCACTCGATGATCTTTTCAATTTTAGGGAGTCTGAAAAAAGCTTAACTATGGACTCCGTGGGGGTTTCTTTTTCGTAAATTTAGTCCCTTAGGCCCGAAAAAAGAGATAAAATCATACCTGAGAGTACTCTTCTAAAGAATGGAAGTTCTATAGAGTATACCTTTGTTCGTACAGTTGACCTTCCAGACCGAAAAAGGGGTAAACTACCGCCGGACAGACGTGACTTCAAATTTCAGTTTAACGAGTGTTAAAGGCCACAAGATCGCTTGACAATCTTTTCATGTTTAGAGGGTCTAAAAGGGGCTTAAAAGGAGACCTGTTTAAGGAACGTTCTTCTGGACAAATTTAACGAGTGTGAAGAAACAAGATCACTCGACAATCTTTTCATCTTTAAGGAGTCTGAAAAGGGCTTAAAGAAGACTCCACAATGGTTACTTTTCTCAGTTAATCCGGACGAGATCGAAAAGCATAAATGCAGTCTCGTC
>SNQJ01S0049246.1:0-47242 GCA_010110895.2 Picea sitchensis | reverse complement strand
TGAATTAGTATTGGGAAATTTTTACCACTTTTAATCAGAACATGTAAACATTAACTTTATAAATAGTATATCACTTATTATTGCATTCAATACATAAACAATACCAATCAACAATGCATAACAAATACGCATAGATACACAGTACACTAGAATTTTATGTGGAAACTCAAATGGGAGAAAAGAACAAAATGCTTTCTTATATATCAAATATTACATTCATAGGAAACACCAACTTTCAAATTCTCTAGCACCAATTAGAAGGAGGCTCCAACCCCCTAGTTTACATGCTCCAACTTGAAGGAAATTACAACTCCCTGAATTCTCCAGCTCCAACTGGAAGGAGGCTACGACCCCCTGATTTATAGGATCCAACATGAAGGAAGCTCTAACTCCCTATATTCTCTGGCTCCAACTGGAAGGAGGCTACAACCCCCTTTCCTTGCTCCTTCCTTCCTCCTTGAAATATAAATGTAGACTCAACATGTCACTGAAACTGTCACTGATAATAAACCTGTCACTAATAATCAACCTGTTATTGTCACTATCACTGATTATCAACCTATCACTATCACTAATACTGATACATAATTATCATCAAGCCAAAATCAAACGATGTGTCAAATATATGCCTCAAGCAAGTGCCATAACATCCATAAACCATGTACCAAATATATTCCTCAAGAATGTGCCATAACATACATAAACCATATATCAAGGATGTACCAAAATATGTCTCAATAATGTACCATAACATACCTCAAACCAAGTTTCAAATACATGCCTCAAGAATGTACCAAAACATCCATAACATACCTCAAATATGAAAACTTGTAAGATTCACCACAAGCTCAATTTTCCATTTTTTATTCTAAAAATTTCTATATGAGGTACTTTTGTATGTATTGTCAAACCTATGAAAATTTCACAGTCCACAAAGTCCAAGAAAAGAAGTTATAATAGGTACCTTTCTATGCCTTCTCAGCAACCTCCAATTTTTTCTATCTGAATCATCTTATAAGAAATGTTATAGAAAAAATGGCAAGATGACCTTTAAAAAACATACCTTAGAACACATCTTCACAAGACTTCGTCTTCGCTTGGAATTTTTCCCTTCTTCATTTCATCTTCCCTTTGAAATTCGCATCAGATATCCTTGATTACCTTAGTTAAGAATCACTTGCTCACTTAGATAGGTATTCAATTAACTTTTGTGGGTACAAATAAGAGGCTATTGATGTGTATTTATACTTTTCCAAGTGACTTATTTACTTAACTTTAGGGCTGACCTTTAACTTCTTGTTTACAATTGTTTGAGCCTTTTTCCTCATTTTAGGGCCAACTAATAACTTCTTTTTGCAATCGTTTAGGGGCTTCTTGACCATACTTCAGGGCTTCCAACTTCAATAGGGAATAACTTCTCAACCATGAATAACTACGTGGCGTACCACCTACCGTAGGAAATGAAATGATGAAGAATATCCATATATGAATGTGTTACATGCATTTTCATTGTCTTCATGTTCATTTTCCTAAAACAACTTCGAGCTTCATGACCACACCTTCGGGGATTCTCAACCACTTCCTTCGGGGATTCTCAACCACTTAACCACTTAATATTATTTCCAAGGCTTCTTGTATACTTCTTCAAATACAACCATCTCTTGGACTTGTTATAGGGTTGACATATAGGTTTGACATCAATGACAACCAACTTTCCAACAATATCCCCCTTTGGCATTGATGGAAACACTCATACTCCCCCTGTTACCATTGCTCCCCCTGTCTTCATTCTTCTGATGTATCTCTCTCCCTTTGACATCAATGGAAAAGGGTAAATCTCCTTGGGTATGCTCCCCCTATCTTCATGCTTCTGATATTTCTCTCCTGATATTTCTCTTTCTTATCCTTTGACATCATGACTAAATGGTAACTCCCCCTATCTGTATGTCTTCCTATGACGATTTCCCTATCTTCCTTGCAAGTTGTTGTGTAAACCAATATGGGATTCTTGTTTATGCTTCCTTTCCTCTCTTCTGGGACTTGTTTTCCATTGTTTCTTCCTCTTGTAATTCATTGATGTATATTAAAATCATTCATGTCAAATTTCCTTCAATACTTGTCTTCAAGTCTTCATAACTTCACTGAGTTTTAGATGACTAGCTATGTCTTTGACATTGCTTCAAAGGAGGATGTGTTCTTCTTGTCTTTTTCACTGCTTAGACATCAATGACCATACCATTCAACAATGGTTTCTCTCCTTTTGTCTTGCTGTGCTTCTCATTGCTTGCCTTCCCATGACTAGCTGGTTCCACATGCCAGGCATTTGCTTCAAATGAATTCATCTCTATCCATATGTCACTACCGGTCCATGAATCTGCTACTCAACTTCACACAATTTTGACCCATCTATCATGTCACCATTATGAATACTTCTCCAAATTTTCTTTACTGATCACCACATATTCCTACTTCTCAAGCTGAATCAAATATGTCCATAGTTTGTTCTATCTTCAACACATCCTTGAACCTGTATATCTCTGCATGGGAATTTGTTCCGAAATTTTCTCCTTAACCAATCTGTCACAAGACATCTTGTACCTCTACCATCAAACCATTTTTAATATGTCTTTCAAAAATATGCAAACACTTCAGAATTCTCAAAAGATATTTTTCTTATTTGTAGTATCTATTGCTTAGAATCCTCTTATTCAATATTCATATTTACTGGGAGTCTCCAAGATGGATGGATCAGAACAATGGTTGGAGTCTCTTTGATGCATATTCGTCTTCCTCTTCATATATATATTCATCACGATCTCGCTCTACTACAAATCATGTGAGAATGATCTCTGGGATCTCTTCATTCACCTGCTCTTCTTGTTTTTCTTTTGTTCTCCAGAATTTCTTTTACCTGATATCAATGTTTTCCTTCATGGAAGTCTTTTTCATGATTCTATAATTCCCAGCTATGTGTCCATAGTTGTGGCATGTGTACCATTCAATATTGTAGGGATCCACATAGACATCTCTTTCTTGAACATTTTTTTGATACGCTCTGCAATCTACAACTTTATGTCCAAAGTTATTAAAAGTAAAAAAATAACCATAAAATAAACTTTGATACCAGGGAGTGAATGATCTTCTCTGTGATGTAGTACTTTTGAATTTAAGCCTCCACTAACCACAATATTCTCTTATGTTGTTTCCTTGACAATGATTGAAGCTTCTTTGATACTTGAAGATAGGAGGTCTTCTTGGAGATACGTCTCTTCTGCATTCATTCCTCTTTGACTCTTGCTGATAATGATCCCTTCCTTTTATAATGTCTACACAATTCTTAGCTGTCTCTTCATTCTTCCTTTCCAGAAACTTGGAACACTTCTCTTCAACTCTCTTGTTGGGATTGGCATTTGTATATTCTTTGCACGAGGCCTCACCACTACGTCTAAAAATTGTTCTGTCTTCTAGTACTTGACAATTCTTCAAGTTATTGTTGACCTTGTCAACTTTAACCCTCAATGAGATGACTTCTTATTCAAGATTATCACAATTTTCTTCTTTCTTCATCATTTGGATCTTCATTACTTCTTCCGTTCTCATTTCTTCTTCAAGTTGGTTTTTCAAAGAGATGGTTTCTTCTTAAATTCTTCTTTCTCATTGACTAAATGTTTCTTCAAGTTTGTTTAAGTCCTCAGATATTTCCTTAAATTCTTCTCGCATATTTTTTTCCTTTCTTGGTGATGCTATTTCGGCTTCCAAACACTACTTTTCTTCCAACTGAATTTTGAATGTTTCTTCAATCCTTTTGGATTCTTATACTTAAAATTTTAGGTTCGTAATCATCTTGCAGACTTCTTCATAGTTGGGATTTTGAGACCCCTTCTTTAGCTTGATCAATTCTTCCTTGAGTGACTTGTTTTTCTTTCTTTCTTTTTTTAGTTTGCCTAAAACAATGATAAGTTCTTCTTCAAGATCTACTTCACCTTCTTCTTCATATTCTTCTTCTTCTTGATCTGTCTAACATGATGAGCATCTTCCTTCCTGTTTGATCTTCACATATTCTTTATCATGATCAACATTCTTTGGAAGATATTCCTTTGAGTATAAATTCGATAGCTTATCCCAAAGCTCTTTGGTTGATGAGTATTGTCCCACTTTTAATTTTATCGAATCAGGTATTGCATCTAGGATGGCACCCACTACTATTTTTTTTTCCCTTTTTAATTCCTTCTTAGCTACAGTCTTCAAAGGTTTCTTTGAAGTGGTGTATCCTGTAACAACTAATTTCCAAACATCAAACCCCTTTTAAAAATACTTTCATCCCGTGGCTCCATATCACATAGTCCTGACCATAAAACACTGGTGTTCCATTTTGAGTGCAATCCATGATATACCTTCCAGTGGTTATAATATTTTCTAAAGGACCTCGCTCTGATACCAATTGTTGGAATATTCACCAATACTGAGAGGGGGGGTTGAATCAGTATTGGACACTTTTTACCACTTTTAATCAGAACATGTAAACATTAAATTTATCAATAATACATTTATGATTTCATTCAATACATAAACAATACCAATAAATAATTCATAACAAATAAACACAGATACAAAATACACCATAATTTTACGTGGAAACCCAAATGGGAGAAAACCACAAAATGATTTGTTATATATCAAAGATTACATTCATAGGAAGCCCCAACTTACAAATTCTCCAGCACCAACTGGAAGGAGGATCCAACCCCTTATTTTCCAGGCTCCAACCTGAATGAAGCTACAACACCCTAAATTCTCCAGCTTTAACTGGAAGGAGTTTATGACCCCCCGATTTACAGGCTCCAAACTAAAGGAAGCTCCAACTCCCTATATTCTCTGGCTCTAATTGGAAGGAGGATGCACCCCCATTTCCTTTCCTCTTCCTTCCTCCCTGAAATATAAATGTAAAATCAACCTTTCACCAAAACTGTTATTGGTAATCAACCTGTCACTAATAATCAATATGCCACTGTCACTATCACTGATGACCAACCTATCACTGTCACTGATATTGATACATCATATCATCGAGCTAGAATCAACCTATCACTGTAAATGTTACTGATACTAAAGCATCATTATCAGCAAAACTAGATCCACTCCCATAAATCACATGCCAATATCACCAAGAACATCTCTCAAAACATATGCCCAACATCACCAATATATGCCTCAAACCATGTGTCAAATATATTCCTCAAGCAAGTTCCATAAAATCCATAAACCATGTACAAAATATATGCCTCAATCATGTGCCATAACATACATAAACCACATACCAAGGATTTTCCAAAATGTGTCTCAATAATGTACCATAACATACCTCAAACCAAGATCCAAAGACATGCCTCAAGCATGTACCAAAAAATCCACAACATACCTCAAATATGAAAACTTGTAATATTCACCACAAGCTCAATTTTACATTTCTGATACTGAAATATCTATCCGAGGTACTTTTGTATGTATTGTTAGACATTTGAAATTTCACAATCTAAAAAGTCCCAGAAAAGAAGTTATAACAAAAATTCCTAGATGACTTGTTTGAAACATATTTCAGGACTATTCAAGACTCTGACTTCCATAGACAATATCTCTTAAATTTGTGTGATCCAATGTCCAAAATTTTAACCACAGAGACTATGAGATATTTCTTCCATCTCCTCAAAATTTCAGACTTTGAAACTTCCCAGAACATAAGTTATAGTGAAAGTAGCAGACCTTCCTGAATTATATCCTATTCTGGAGAGCGAACTTGTACAACATGCCATGTGCTAAATATTTAATATATGATTTTTAAACTCACATACAAAATATACATACTGTAATTTTTCCAATGCAATTTTTATCATAGAATTTGGATCCTCTATGAATAAGTTATGATTGTTTTACCCAGAACACCTGTTTGAGACTAGTTTCAGGATTAGTTAAAAACCCTATCTTCCACAGAGTGTATCTCCAAAAGTAAAATGATCCAAAAGCTAAATTTTTTACCACATGTACCTTTCCATGCCTTCTCAACAGACTCTAGTTTTTTCTATATGAATCATCCTAGAAAAAATGTTATAGAAAAAATTGTAAGATGACCTTTAAAGAACATACCTTAGAACACGTCTTCACAAGACTTCATCTTCCCTTGGAATTTCACCCTTCTTCGCTTCATATTCCCTATGAAATTCACCTCATATATACTTGGTTACCTCATATAAGAATCAATTTCTCACTTATATATATATATATATTCAATGAACGTTTATGTGTAGAAATGAAAGGCTCTTGATGTGTATTTATACTTTTCCCAATGACTTCTTTACTTAACTTTAGGGCCGACCTATAACTTCTTGTTTACAATTGTTTTACCCTTATTCCTCATTTTGGGGCCAACTAATAACTTATTTTTGTAACCATTTATGGGATTCTTGACCATACTTCAGGGCTTCCAACTTCAAGTGGGCATGACTTCTCAATCGTGAAGAATTACATGGTGTACCACCTACCATAGGAAACAACATGATGAGGACTATCCATCTATGAGTGTGTTACATGCATTTGCACTATCCTTCATGTTTATTTTACTCAAACAACTTTGGGCTTCATGACCAATCGAGGCTTATCAACCACTTCCTTCGGTGCTTCTCAACCACTTAACCATATTTCCAGGGCTTCTTGTAGACTTCTTCAAATACATCCATCTCTTGGAATTCTTCTAAGGTTGACATCTAGGGTTGACATCACTGAAAAACAACCTTCTAACAATAATTTTTTTTTACAAAATATTTGAGAAAGAGAAGAAATCAACAAACTTAGCTTTCAACTTCAAAACAATAACAAAAAAATTCTGAGTTTTAGGCCTGTTATAAGTAGACTTCCCTGTGGAGTCGCTAGATGTTGATTCAAATTTTCATCACCTATATTAAAGGCTCACAAATTATTACGAGGCCTATGATGATAAGTAATATATAACTAATAGGTGGGGTCCCCAAGGGTTTAATTCAAAATAATTGGTCTCAGAATCTTTTCCTCAACATAATACATTTTAGTTTTGTCCTCTTAAATCTTTAGTTCATAGTTATTTTGGTCATGCAGATGGTTAATATTGAAAGATTTACTTTCATGGATGAAAACAAATATCTAACACCATGGTAGTTGTGATGGTATCTAGAAGAGCTCTTGGTAATTTCAAATGGTCAACACATATATATTAAAACATTGAGTCATGCAGACATTACACACCACAATTGCTCTACCTACAATATTATGCAAAACATGTTGATTGCAAGTTACATGTTCTGATGTTTGTTAAAATTTTGGTTGTGTTATGATTTCTAACACTCATAAAACTTGATATATGAGCAGTGCATCACTTGTATCATAGTCTTTGTTTGCATTGTATGAAACATTGGTTCTATGATTAAGAACACTCTATTTAAAAGTCACACTTTTAATGGAGCTTGTTTTATGGGTTTTATATAGTCTACAACTCATATGTGAGTCACATTTGTAGAGTTTCTGAGATACTTTCACAAAAGATCTAGCTAACAATCCGTTGAGCACTCAACACACCTTTAAAATTGTATAATTTTTGGGTACCACTTTCTTCAATTTCATTTCTATGTTTTGATTTAAATAAAATATTGTTGGGTTTCTATCCTTGTTACATTCACTTTAGTGGTTAGTAATGTCCCCTAGCTTAATGTTACTCGTCACCAGAATGAAGAAAAGGGTAGGCATGTCAGTAATGAAGAAGAAAAATCTTGAAATGTAATGATTTCCTCAAAAGACCTTCGAAATCACTGATAAAGTCTTAGTTTACCGATGCCCAATGGTTGCTTCTCGAGTATGACAATGTTGATCAACATTGGGTGCCAGCTAAACTGACACATATGATCAAACCACGCAGTCTATCCAGGGAAACACCATTGTCGATCAACATTGGGCGTCGATTAAGTCAGGGAATAAACGAACAAAAAATACTGCTCACTCTTAAAAGTGTTGACATCGATAATATTGGGCGTTAGTGATATCAACAGACAAACATGCACCGACAAAACAAAGTCCTTTATTGATGCAAATAAATGTCAGTCATCGACGTCCAATGTTGTACATGGTAAAATGTGCAGAAAATGAAGGAGGCATCGATTTTCGATAGACATTGACATCAGTAAACTGAAAGGTCTAAACCTACCCTTTATCATGCACTACTTACCTTGCCAATTTCCAATCAGAGCATAACGATCAGTGATCTGGGCCATCCATCGTTTCTCTTCGAAGAGCTCCAAACTCGATTTGGACCATCCATTTTAGATTTCCTATTTGCATTCCTTTCGACGATCTCGACCAATCTATAAATTCCACGTCAACATATTGATTGAGTCAAACATGCAAAATCACTTAGGCATGTGTTTCATTTCTGTCGATATCGATGATATAACTACGCGCATGTCGCTAAAGCCTTGAGAAAACAAATTACGAGACCCCCGATATTGAATTTCACTTTGCGCCAATTAAAAACCATTTGAAATCACCGATAGACCAATACAATGCTCCTTCGCATCGTCGATCTTCACATCACATTAATTCCAAAAGATGGCACAAATGACATAGGTAATCAATGTAGATCTATATCAGATTTTTTTACTCGAGAATGTTGAGCTCGGATGGGAAGACTGGAATCTATTTATTTGAATGTGTTTGTCAATGGTTTTCATTATTTACATAGATTTGATAATATTTTCTCACAATATCTCACCACTGATCAAGTTTTTCTCAAGAACTAATCTGTGTCATGTTTCTCGCAAATCTCAGGACCGGTGAGTACTCGAAAAAAATAAAAATGTGTGCAGGTATTTATGGTAATTTCCTTCCCTTTGAAATATTTGATATGAGAAAATATTATTTGAATTATTGTGCTGCAGGAAAATGCCACCCTAACGACCAATGAATCATTGGTAACCAAAGACTCCAAATGAAGGAAGTGAGTAGAATGAGTCGGTTGCTAGCTGGGCTGGTAAGAAATTGGATTTTTCCCCCAAGGTTGAACCGATAATCAAAATATCTTAGAAGATGCCAACGAACCCACATATGCTCTTCAAGGATACAAACACGAGCACAACATCCAATGTACTCCTACTAACTTGGATAGATTTGCATAAAAACATTCACCACAATGATTTCTCATAGTTTACTCCTCATAGTGACCCGAGGGTGAGGAAATTAGATGAACAAATGTTCCCAAACATCAAACGTTCTTCACTATATATGGTGGCATCTAGGACCCATGTTCTACCATGTTTTGAAACCTTAAAATGGATCATCCACCATACAAATGTAGGGAAATTCATGATAAACAATAAATATGGAGAGTGTATCAACATTTTCTTGCCAACGGAGAAGAGCACATATTACAAACTTAAGGATTCTAAGGTCAAGATAAACAAGGATTTTTTTTTGAGTTCCATGAGCACCATAACACTAGTCAATTACTTCCATCCTGGTGGAGGGAAGATAACAAATTTGTGAATCAAGCCTCAGGGTGGTACAATACAGTGAACCTCAGGGAACTGTACATGTTCTTGATGCCCTAATCTGTCGGTTATACGACGAAAAATACTTCTCCAAGTTATCGTAGGCATGGATTCCTCTGGATTACATAGTGGCTACATCTGAGATCATTTTTAACGAGGGATCCATTATTTACAAACAATTAAGCACCAATATAGAAGAATCATAGAACCCAAAAACCGGAGAAACCCCTGCATTTTTCATGGCATCCTATCTTCTGGATGCAACATCTATCAGACCATACTGCAAGGTTTCAATGCCTCCTTGGTAAAGGAAAAAAAAAGGGTGTTCATCCCTTATGGGTTTTATGCAGGATACCATTTTGTGAAGGACACCACACATGCCATGCAAGAAGCTCAAAATCAAATAGAGTATAGGTTTTTTACTAGGAGATACATGACGCATTACCCTAAGAAATTAAGGGTTGAGCATGCTAATCAGGTTGTATCCCATTGTCCATATGCGCATGATAGCTTTGAGGATGGGATGTTTACAACAAATGCCTTGAATTAGGATGAAGTATTGCAAAGGAAAAAAAAACCAGACTTAATCATATTCATGGCCTTTCCTAGTGATGAGAAATTAGACTTCTTAGAGAAAACAATAGAGGTATTTGTACAAACTCAACATGAAGATACATAACATACAAAAAAAAGGTCAGAGACACAAAGAATCTTGGCAGAAGCTGAAAGGATGATTTGATAGTAGAGGAAAACCCTTATTCTTCCAAAAGAAGCATCCATAGTAATAATTCCATTCACACATAGGGAGGAAGGGGAGCTAGAAAACTCAAGGAATACTTCAATTGAGGAATATGATGAAAAATAGAGTTCAGAGCAAGCATCGATGGGAGGAAAAGCAACTAAGCCAACAATTGTAACTTCAACAAATCCATTTTTCCTAAGGGGAGTAGCACCTGTAATTGGTGACTTGATCACAATATATGATAGTGACCTCGAGGATTTAGATACTATAGTTCCTATTATAAATGAAGCAGCGTTATAGATACTAGATACACAGTTTCCCCAAGGACCGCAACCCTTGGACACAGAGACAGATCCAAATACAACCAAAGGTTATATCACTTCTTCAGATCAAGTCTCATGGCCTCCAGATAAAGGGTAAAGATATAAAAAATGCCAGAACAAACCACAAGATAGAAAGTAAGCAAAATATATAGGAGATAAAGGTGAGAATGTCAATGGAATTGCCATCACAAAGAATGGGATATTATATAAAGAGGGAGACCAAGGATACCCTAATGTCAGGAACTCACCCATAAGGCACACTAGAAAAGGAGAGGTTTATAAAGAGTTGGAAGGTAGAAAAGAAGCCAAGAAAACCATGATAAAACCTGCAACATATTCTTCACTCCTAGGGTTAGAAACTTCAGAAGAAACCACAACAGATGGGGGCATGAAAAATGCCCTAAATTTTTAAAAAATTGGAGATTCACCCTTTAAGACGAATAGAAACTTAAAGGGGACCTGAACATTCTTCAATAGCATAGGAGCGAGAAGGGGAAACCAACCATCTGGAGCCAGGAATTGACAAAGGTAAGGAGCCAACGATTGAGCATTTTTGTACACTAGGAAGTTTGGGAAATGCTCTCTCATGGGATGACCAACCAATTACAGAGCCTGTAGATGAGGTGGTTGATGTCCAAGCTATATATTATGACAAAAAAAGGAAAGTGGTAATAAGAATAATAGGTAAGAAGAGGAGACTCACTCTAGAAAACGTTGTGATGATTACCATGGAGGAAACCCTATTGGATGCTAAAAAGTGTAGGGTGAGCGAGTTATTAGGAGCAAGTATGGCTATATCCAATGCCACCATGAATAGAGCGAGAGAGGATTAGTGGGAATATGACTCTATGAGATATGAATTAGTGTAGCTCAGGCATCAATTGGAATATTACTAGGATACCACTCAGGAAGTTAGGTTCATAAGAATTGAGATCAGAGAGATCTATAGCCATTTTAAGTTAGAAAGAGAAGATTTAATAACATAAATCAATAGGTATCAAGAAGAAACCTTGCTAAGATAGATGGCACACAAAGAAATGATGCAGTGGTCCAAAAGGTGCCACAGGACTTTGACACAGATTGAATATTTCTGAGAGATCCAAAAGGGTCGAGGGAAAGAAGAGTATGGTATCAGATTGTTGAATGAGGAAAGTTGGGATAGATTCCAAATGGAAATATAATATTGGACGCAGATAGTATATGAGCCGCAACTAAATATGAAAGATATATTGGAAGAGTGTCTCAAGAACTGGGGTAAGATAAATCATAAAATGAAGGATATCATCTTCCAAACATTTGGCATGCCTGATGACTTCGACAACCTAAACGACATAGTCAAACAATGCATGGAGTCTCATGAAAAATTTGAATCTGATGTCTCTAAAGTCAAAAGGATGGAAGGAGGATAGTTCAAGAGACTTGTCGATGGGAAGATTGGAGCAACCTGGGTTTTGTGATACCTCATTCCCAAGATAGAACAGTTCAAATATCGAGTGATGGAAATGAAAGATAAGCTCAGTGCCCCGACATATCAACATCATTTTTCATATATGCATACTTGTGAGGATCCCCTCTCCTAGTGGTTTGAATCTGACAAAGAGAATCCTTTAAGATAACTAGAGTTTATTAATAGCTTCCACGTGGACACAATTCACTTTATCTTTTGTTTTCTTTATGTTAAGTAAACCTTATTATTATTTTATTTGCATTGGATTTTCGTATAAATAAAGATGTCAACCTCATTTTGAAGGTTCGACGATTTTTTTTAAGGTTGATAATTAGATGAAGAACTATTTTGAAGTCTCATATTGAAGCTCATATATATCCGAAGACAATTTCTGCCAAAGCTTGTGGATTAGCGTAATATATGGATTGTTATGCATACAATTATCTTCTACGAGCGATTTAGTAAGACTATGGTTGTACTTAAGCTATCTTGATTATGGTTTCTAAATGGATGTTGGCATAAATTCGATGTTGTTTTAAAAGTTTCTTGTGTTATACTGTAATCATAATTATTTCTAGTTATATGTTTCTCGTATGCTATTTCCTTTCAATTCTTCGATGATGTTTTCCAATTAATTAATAAGAATATTATTATTCAATATTGATTGAAAAGGGACATTGTTTACATGTTGTCGGTAACGGTTAACCAACACCCAACCTTGTTCAGAATTTAGTTGCTAAATACTTAATAAATAAACTAATAAAAGAAAAATAAGAGTCTAGAATATTTACCCGTAACCAAAATTAAATCCCATCAAAACTTGTTGGATCATCAATCCAGAGAATCACGCTACCTTAAACAAGGAAGAGTCTAATTGGGCCTCATATTTGGGCGTGATTCCTACTATTGAGTCAAAGGGAATTTAAACCCCTCAATAAAATTGACGCTAGAAGGAGGGCATAATGAATGCATGGCTAGTCAAAATAGTTCTTTTAATAGAAACTTATCTCAAATATCCTATAGATTCAAAACAACCCACATGGATGGCTAGTCCTTCTCAGTACATCCTTAAGATTGAAGGTACCCCCACTACCAATGAGTCACCACACACTGGATACGACTCATACTTTCACCCAGAAATACCCTACGTGATCCCTCACGATGAAATACATGTGTTTAGAAGGATTACTAGAGCTTATGCTTGTCAAATCATAGTGTTACCATTATCTCCCTTTCTTCCCAACAGAAAAAAAAACTACAAGACCAGTTGTTGACACCCCATATCACACCTTTGTCCATATAGTTGAGGGTCACCTTGTAGATTTATCTCTGACCGAAATCGACAAACCTCTTATTTTCATTCCTGAAACTCCCCTCATTACCCCACCAAAAATTACACATTTCGGACCTGATAACTCTAAATATGAAGAATTTGGGTCTAGTTCGGAAGACTTTGACAATGAGTCACACAATATGTAACATAATGATGAATAAATCCTAGAAGGTAATGATCAACCTGGAAACAACCAACCATGGATAGCTAGGGATTCCCTGTCCATACTAGGGTGGTTACATCGCTTACCTAGGCACCTAGAGAAACTTCTCCCGAAATTTGATCCTCAAATCTTTGGGTTTCCTGAAGACCACATCAAGAAGTTCATATTGGAAATATGATAGATGAATGTCCAACATGAAGACGTAGTGTGTAGAATGTTCCCTTACACCTTTGAGAACTTGCCTTCAACATGGTATTTCAATCTCCCAGTTGGATCCATTAATAGTTGGATGAAATTTCAGAAAAACTTTCTGGATAAATTTGCTGAAGAAACAACTACTAGGGCCTTGATGACTCAACTTTTCACCGCCACCATGGATCCCAAATAAAAGGTCAAATATTTTAATTAGATATTCAAAACCATCCTCAAAAAATTTCAACTTGATGCTAGACCTTCCTAGGAACTGCAGATTGAGGTATATGCTAACGCGTTACCATCCTCCATCTCTATGTTCGTTAAGAGGGTCGTTAAACCTACTCTTGCTGATAATTTTGAAGAAGATAAAATTATTGAATTCCAAATGAAAGGTTATAAATATAGTCAAAATTATTTTTCAAAGAAGGAAACATAACAACCATCTAGGAGAAGACTTTTGTTGACATGACTAAGAGGTAAACAAACAAAACAAAGCATTGAAAAAGAAAATGCAGACATGGAAATATCACAAAGGATGGTTAATAAGTTATCCAATGAGATTGTGGACATGAAGAGGAATGTAGGGGAAGGAACATCAAAACCTAGTCCTTACAAACCTTTCTTTAGGAAACCTACACCTTTTAAGGACATAGATCCCCCTCACGCTAAATTGAACATCAATTTAGGAGAAGTGGCCTCAGATTTCTTTTGTAACTATCACCAAGAAAATCATTAAGAAAAAGATTTCTCTTAATGGGTGAATGCCATGAATCTATTAGAAAACAGTCTCTTGGATGGTTGTGCCCTAAATGAACAACTCGATGACCATACATCAAATACTACATAAAATGAGGTTAGTGAGCCACCTGAGAAAACAACTATGGTTATGTGGGATGTTGGTCATATGCCATCATTTTATAGTCCTATAGAAGAAGAGGAAGTTCCGAAAATTATGGTTGTCCAAACTAGGAGAAAAGCACCCATCATGCAAAAGCAACTTGTCATATTGAAAGATCCTAAGAGATTTGTAAAAATCACCTCCTCAACTCAACCTGCCCTACCTCTTAATTCTTCCCCAAAGTTTCAGACTCGCGAAACAACAAAGGTAACATGGTAGAATACCTGAAGAAGTTGAAAGACTACATTTCATTGATGGACTTGTGTAGAATTCCTCAATAGAAAGATTTATTGTTACAAGCTTCGGATGAGGATGGAAAGATTATGTTAAATCCAAATCCAAATCCAATCTTGGGGAAAGGAATATTTGGAGAATTTAGGAATCCTAATGTAAGCACACTGTCGACCGATAAGAAACCTCGGTCATATGTTCCACCTTTCCTGTTAACCTTCAGAATTTATAACATAAATCTGCACAACTATTTAGTTGATTTTGGTGCTTCCTCAAGCATTATCGCTCTGTCAGTGTGTTGGAAGTTGAATGATACTCCTACCAAAAGTGACATGCATATCATTCAATTATATAGAACTGAAGTTAAGGTGGTTGTGGAGTTAAAATATGTTATGATCCAGATTGCCTCTAAACCAAAATTCCACTAGGTCATAGATATCATAATTGTAGACATTCCAGAAGCCTACATGGGATGTTATGATCCAAGTGGATATTGGTGGCCACCCACCTCTTCCACATGGCTCACATACAACTTTCATGTTGGAATTTACAGTTTTCATCTTAGCAATTTTTTTCTGGCTTTTCGGGTCCTAAACGTTTGGGGCCATTTTGAGGCCTTACACAACGTTTTTTGGGCCCGCCACAGTCACACGAGAGGTTGATTCAAAGTATTATGACATAATGTGTATTCCTCGGATATAATTTTCCAACGGGGTATTGTGCGCCTAAAATGGATATCGTATGCAAAATTTATGACTCCGGGAAGTTGATGTACTGACTTACCCCATCGAGGCCCACTTGACTTTTGGCACTTCATCTCCTAGGGTTAGGTTTTTGGATGTCTAGGGTTTTTTGTTTACTTCTTGATGCTAAAAATTCCTGGAGGCATCATTTTAATGTTCTTAGATGAATTCACGTATTGCCACATCTCTTCTCAGATATTAACTACCACCATTCAAGCAAGATTGTTTTCATTTTGCATTTTAGAGTTTTAGTAGATTTCTTTATTGAACAGAAGTTAAGTTCCATTGTATCTTTGTTATTGTTCTCTTTATATATGTGTTAATTTTATAGATATATGTTTCATTTCATTCCGATCATAAATCTGGATCAGTGGTATTAGATCGATTTTCTCGTCATTTGTTTCTTTGTGCAAGTCCCCAACAAGGTCTGGGTATAAGCAGTTGGGACTTGAACTAGTTGAGCCTTTGCAAGATTGGCCTTTCCAAACCCAATGGATTCCCATGGTGGAAGAAAAGAGAGATGATAGGGTAGGATGGCCAAACTGTTTCTCTAGGAATCCCTCCCACGACAAATGAATGATATTATGGATAATTTTGCACAAATCCTTCGACGACTGACAACAAGAGATGCATCTTCCTCAAGTGAAGGCGCTGCCCCCTTCAAGGTACAAATCAATTTTGATGTTCCTATATTTGAAGGTTAAATAGATGCGGATTTTGTAGACAAATGGTTAAACCTTATAGAATGGTATTTTTCTATCCACAACTTTTCTGATAGAGAAAATATTGCATTTGTGCTTCTTAAGGTCGTCCCCCATGTCAAAGATTGGTGGGAGACTTTATGTGAACAAAAGGAAACAGAGGGATATACATTATTTTTAGTTTCACCCACTTGGGGTTCCTTCAGGGATGATATTAAGGAACAATACTACCCTATTGGAAGTTATGACGACTTATATACAAGATGGACCACACTACGGTAGGAAAGGGACCAAATAGTGCCATAGTTCACCAATGTATTCCATACCTTGTGCACCAAGATAGGTATCAAATAATCTAAGCAAAATATCGTGCTCAAGTACCATGGAGATCTGTATAGATACATCCAGGAATAAATGGATTTTCTGGACATCTTTTCATTGGGCGTGACCTATTGATATGGTGTCAAAATCGAGCAGAATATTAAATAGAAGACATGGTATTTTGGGTCTGCAAACCCCTCATAGTAGAAGCAAGGAAAAGGAATCCCCAACCCATAGAAAAAAGGGCAAAGAAAGGATGGACATCCTCAGGACAACCAGTCCAAACCACAAACAAAGAAGGACAATGGGAAGAAAAAGAAATACATTGGAAAATGGTGTGAGTTCCATAAGATCCCCTGACATAACACCATTGAGTGCCGCTCAAAGTAGTCATTGGTGGCCGTGGTGAAAGCTTATGAATCAAATTCAGGATCTAACTATGAGTCAGAACCAGAAAAAGGGAGACATATCATTGATGCAGAACCCAGTGCCATCATTTCTACCACCACCAAGGTCCATCCCGACGAACCTAATGAACCATAGGAAGGTGAATGCCTCTTTCATTCACGGATGTGGGTGAAGGGAAATCCACTTCACTTCATCGTTGAAAGCAGTATCTAGAATAACCTCATCTTTTCTAAGGTTGTCAAGCGATTGGATGTACCGACAACACCACACCCACAACAGTACACCATAGGATGGCTCCACGAAGGGATTAATCTTGGTGTCAGCCAACAATGTCGCCTATCTTATGGCATCAAGCCCTTCAAATATAAGGTATTGTGTGATGTCGCCCCCCTTGAAGTTTGTAATGTTATTTTTGGCCAACCTTATTTATGGAAACATCATGTTGTATATGAGTCTAGGCCTTGTAGTGTTATTATTACTTTGGACAGGAAATTATATAGGATACTCGAGGTAGTCCCATCTACCGCCATTTCCTTGATATCTGCCAAGAAAGGTATGAAGATCATATCTCAGACCGGGAAGTTTTTCTTCTTCGTGATTCATGCTCAAAGTGAGTGGAAGGTTGCAACCAAATCCATAGCATCCACAATAGGTATCTCCATGTAGAAAACACAAGTGGATAAGGTCGTGGAAGAATACAAATACATATTCTCCTCACCCACTAGGGTACCTCTGCATTGTCAGGTCAAGCACTCAATTGATCTGACCCGCAGTGCATCGCTACCAA
The DNA here is from genome assembly GCA_010110895.2 of Picea sitchensis. Lineage (NCBI taxonomy): Eukaryota > Viridiplantae > Streptophyta > Pinopsida > Pinales > Pinaceae > Picea > Picea sitchensis. The sequence goes on along the minus strand of SNQJ01S0049246.1, from coordinate 29,387 downwards.
ATGGGACAGTCTATCACCACTCTCTATCAAAAAATAAGGAAATAAAGAACCAGATCCAAGAGCTGCTAAAAAAGGGGCACATCCGCCCAAGCTCATCACCTTGTGGAAGCCTAATCGTGCTTGGGCAGAAGAAATATGAGACCTAGTAACTCTGCATTGATTAATGGGCCCTAAATAAAGTCACAGTCAGGAACCAATACCCAATTCCTTGAATTGATGATCTCCTTGACCAACTCAATTGGGGAAATACTTCAGTAAGATTGATCTAAATTTTTTCAACCACTAGGTCCCAATAGAGCATTCAGATGTATGGAATATTGCCTTCAAGTCCAAAGAAGGTATTTTTGAATGCCCGATCATGCCCTTTGGATTGAAAAATTCCCCAACAACTTTCATGAGGATGATGGACGATATCTTGCAGCCTTTCACCAATTATTTTTTGGTGGTGTATTTGGATGAAATCCTCATCTTCAACCAGAATTGGGTAGAACACTTGCAACATATTCATCAGGTTCCGCACACTCTGCGACAACACAAGCTATATGAAAATTTGGAAAAATACTCCTTCAACATAAACATGGTCCAGTACCTAGGCTACATTTTTTATGAGCATGGGGTGCATGTCAATCCAACCAATATCTAAGTCATACGTGACTGGCCAGCCCTGACCACACTCACTGAGCTTTGAAGCTTCTTAGGCCTTGCCAATTTCTATCACAGGTTGATGTTGGGATTCTCCCACATTGCATGGGCACTTAGCCAAGTGACCGGGGGGTGGTGGCAAGGAAAAATTCATGTGGGTCTAGTCACAACAGAAAGAGTTTGATGATTTGAAGCAACACTTGTGCTCAGCCTCGGTGCTCTCATTAATCAACTTGCAACAACCTTTTGAGATTGAGACAAATGCTTCAAACTATGCTATGGGCACATTTCTAACTTATCATGGACATCTCATGGCCTATCATAGTGAGACGCTATTAGATAATATTTGTAAGTACCCCACTTATGACAAAGAAATGTACTCCATTGTACAATCCTACCACCAATGGGGGCATTGCATTATAAGGAAGGAGACAATCATCCATAATGATCATAAGCCTCTACAGTTCATGCAGACACAAGGAAAATTGCAGAATGTCTGCCAACAGAAGTGGTCCACATACTTGCAGCAGTTCCATATCAACAACAAGTATAAGACATGGAGCACCAACCGCATCATTGAATGCCTCATCTGACCTCCAGTTGTTTCACTAACCATGGTGCTACACTCCTACGGACATGAGACCTCCGGATGGCCCCAAATATATGAAAGAGATCCTGAATTCACCACTACCTACCATATGTTGGGCATAAACACAACTGTCACTGATTTTCATCTACAGGGCGAGTTGTTGTGCCATCTGATCCATCTCCGTGTTCCATCAAGCGAGCGAGAAAATATTATTTTGGAAGATCACTACAGTCAGGTGGAAGGACACTTTGGCATAGAAAATACATTGGTAGTGTTGCAACAACATTTCTATTGGTCAAAACTCTGACAAGATGCCAACAAGTATATCAGGTCTTGCACGACTTGTGCCATTGCCAAACTGACCATTAAGAAATAACGCATGTACACCCCTCTGCATACTCCAAATAGACCTTGGGAATCCATCTCGATGGACTACATGTCGGGACTTACTTCAGCTAAGAAGGGAAATGATTGTGTTTTCATGGTTGTTGATCAATTTTCCAAGATGGTGATTCTGGTCGCTTGCAAGAAGAGCATCACAGCAGAGGACACTGTCAAGCTCTTATTCAAAAGAGTGTGGGTACATTTTGGGATACCAAAAACCATCATCTTAGATTGGGACAACCGGTTCCTCAACACATTTTGGCCAAGCCTCTGGTCATGGATGGAAACCAATATCACTAAATCCATGACCTTCCACCCCCAAATGGATGGCAAAACCAAGGTCATCAACATGATGATCGTGCATATCTTTTGCATGTACAATTACAATCATTGATGCACATGGGATGAGAGTCTTCCCTATATTCAACATGGTTACAACAGAGCCATACATAGTTCAACTGACCACAACCGCTTTCATGTGGGATTGGGATTTCAACCATTGGGTCCCATAGATGTTGCACTACCCCTTGCATCCACACAGGAAGTATCGTCCCATGCACAAAATGAAGCCGACAAAGCCACCCGGTTCATTAAACTATTCTAGCACATCCTCCAACAGGTTCATGATATTTTGCAGAAGTCCAATGCCAAGTAAAAGTACTTCTATGATCAACATTGGGTGCCACATAAGTTTCAGGTGGGAGATAAAGTTTGATTTCACTTGCAGAAAGAACGCCTTACAGGACCCCATCGGAATTTTTGTCCACTCTTCTATGGACCTTACACCATCACCAAGGTTGTGGGTGAAAATTCTTTTGAGCTCAACATTCCCCCCTTCCTTGGCTTGCACCCAGTGTTTAACGTGGACCTCCTTCGACCATACTTTCCACCCTTATTGGACACCTCAGAGATAACAGAAAATTTAACACCGACAGAGCTCAAACTTGACTGCATGGAACATGAATCCATTGATCATGTCATGGACACACAGGTCAAGGGCACTCACCGATAGAAGCTTCAGCTTTATCGATTTGTCAAATCGAGGAAGCTCCCTCACCAAGGCAAGTGGATCACCCAGGGCCAAATTCAACAGAAATTTCCTCATCTGATGGGGGAACTCAACGCAATGGAGACCATTTCTTAATAAGGAGGGAGGATTTATCCAAGTGGATATCAATGGCCACCCATATCTTCATGATGCCTCACATACAACTTTCATATTGGCAGTTACAATTTTTATCTTGGCAGTTTTTTTCTAGCTTTTTGGGTCTTAAACTTTCGAGGTCGTTTTGAGGCCCTAAACAATTTTTTTTGGGTCCACCACAGTCACACTATAGATGGAGTCAAATTGTGATGAAATATTGTGTATTCCTCAGATATACCTTTCCAACAAGCTATCGTGCGCTTAAAATGAAGATCGTATGCAAAAGTTACAACCCTCGAAAGTTGATGTACCAACTTACCCCAGCGTCGGGGCCCACATGACTTTTGGTGCTTCATCTCCCAGGGTTAGGTTTTTGGATGTATAGGGTTTTATTTTTACTTATTGATGATAAAAATTCCTAGAGGCCTCATTATAATGTGCTCAAACGAATGTACGTAGCCTCCTCATCTCTTCTCAGAGATTAGCTATCACCATTCGAGCAAGATTGTTTTCATTCTGCATTTTATAGTTTCAACAGATTTATTTATTGAATAGAAGTTAAGTTCCACTATATCTCTGTTATTTTTCCCTATATATCTATGTTAATTTTATATATCTGTGTTTCATTTCGTTTCACTCATAAATATGGATCATGTTGTTAAACAGGGATTGGTCTGAAAATTTACATGGATATTTTTAGTATAGATTGGTCCCACTTGTGGTTACCACTAAAAGGAAATATGAGCATGATCAATATCAACTAGGAAAAATATTTGAAACATACCATCATTAACCTGGAAGCCCCTAACGAACCTTCCTCTACCAAATTTCCAATTTTAGGAAATTATTCTTGAGACTCTGACTTTGGTAATTTCTCACCATGCCTATCCGAAGTGTTATTCTCACAAAAGTCAAAGTTACCACTCTAAGACAACTCCAAAATGATTGATAAATAAATAAAACTTGAATAGAATCTTCACACTCAAAGCGTAAAAGATGAAAATGCAATTACAAAGGTGAATTTGGACAAGAGAGTACCAAACTTTGTTTCTGAGATCTGGGATCTCTTCTTTGATGGATCAAAATCCCAAGAAGGGGACGGTGCATGATGCATTTTCATTGATCCAAGAGGAAAACATAATGTTTTTTCTTGTACATTAGAGTTTGAATGCACACACAACACTATCAAATACAAGGCACTAGCTCAAGGACTTAATAAGGATGTTGATCTAGATATCAAGGAACTAGTTTTCTTCAATGATTCAAAAATCATTGTCAGGCAGGTAAAGAACACTATCCACTGTAAGTTCACTCATTTGAGGAATTATCAACAGGAAGTTCACAGGTTGATATAAAATTTCCAATAATTCAACATCACAGCAATACCTCAATCCAAGAATGTGCTGACTCATTCTTTGGCCATATCAACTTCGAGATTATCTCCCTTGGAGGATTATGAAGCCTCTAGGTTCACTATATAATTTTTTTACAAACCTTCTGTCCCAGATAACATTTCCAACTGGAGGGTATTTGAGGGAGATGAAAATATTATATCCTTTTTGAGTAACGAAGAAAATTTCAGAGAGTTGACTATTGATGTTGAAGTTTTTCAAAAGATAATTGCATAACATGATAGCCAAGATCCTAACCCAACAGAGAGTAATAGATCAACCCAAACTAAAATCCACACTATGCCTCGGGGAGTAGTTAGTCTTAAAAACCTTTTTGATTTATGAGAGAGGTTTAAAAAACCAAAAAATACCAAAACCAACAGTTTGTGTCTGTCCTATGAAGTCATAAATCTAGGAACTGTCGAAAATCCATGAAACATTAACCTTGGGAGATCATTGTCTCCTGAGGAAAAGAAGGCTTACCTACATTGTTCAAAGAATATCAAGATGTGTTCACCTAGTCCTACCAAGATTTGAAAACTTATGATACTAGGATCATTCAACACACTATCCCGCTAAGACCTTAGGTCAAGCCTTTCCAACAAAAGTTAAGAAAAAATCATCCTTCTCTAGAACCCTTGATGCAGGAAGAGCTTAAGAAACTGTTGTATGAAAAAATAATATTTCAAGTAAGGCACTCTGTGTGGGTATCTAACCTAATTCTTGTCAAGCAAAAGTACGGAGAGATTCATTTATGTGTAGACTTCAGAAATTTGAATATGGATTTAACAAAAGATAACTACCTCGCTCCCCCCATGGAACAACTCTTACAGACTATATCCAGAGAAGATATTTTCTCACTTCTAGATGGATTCTCAGGGTATAACCAGGTTTTTGTATAAGAGGAGGATAGATTGAATACAACCTTCTGAACTAAATGGGGAACGTTCTCCTAAAAAGGCATGTCATTTGGGTTAATTAATGTAGGAGACAATTTCCAAAGAGCCATGGATGTGGCCTTCTGAGGGTTAATCAACAAGTGTGTAGTGATCTACGTAGATGATGTAACTATTTATTCCAAGGATAGGGCATACCACATAACTCACCTCACACATATTTATGAAATATGCAGGAAGTATGGGATAAATTTCGACCCGAAAAAGACCATATTTAGAGTAGAAGAAGGGAAAGTCCTAGGCCATATCATTTCTAAAGATGTTATTCATATTAACCCCGAACCTATAAAATAAATTTTGCAACTCCCACTCCCTCATAATAAAAAGGCTATGCAATCTTTCTTTGGGAATATTAACTTTGTAAGGAAGTTTACCCTAGATTTTGAAAAAATAGTTAAACCACTACAAAAAATGATACGCAAAGATGTTGAGTTCAAGTGGACTGAGGAGGGGAAAGAATCTTTCAAAGGAATTAAAATTTCCATATCTCAATCCCCTATATTACACAGACCTAATTGCAGCAAGGATTTTTTCCTCTACACTTTTTCTTTAGATCAATCATTGGTTGTGGTCCTTACTCAAAAGGATGATGAAAATGACGAAGCTCATGTCTCATTCATGAGTACCAAGCTATTGAAAAACAAGTGTATGTTGTATATAAGGAGATAAAACACTCCAGACTATATATCCTGAAAAACCACACAAAGGTTATAGTGCCCCACCCAGCTGTCAGGTCACTGTTCACGCAACAAGAAATGGGAGAAAGGAGGGGTAATTAGATGGATGTCATGCAAGAATTCAACCTCGATATTAAATTGATAAAGTTTGTCAGGGATCAAGGACTGTGTAAACTAGTCGCATATCTCAAGATCTAATAGAAACTGAAAATTCAAGTCGGGACAAGGAGTTGTCTTTATTGTGTGGTGAAGTATTGTACATCCCACTCGTAGAAGACTCTTGGTACACTAACCTATCTTACTTCCTCCATCACAATACTTTCCCTGAATACCTAAAACTAAGAGAGAGAAGAGAACTCATTCTAAAATATGCACAGTACTATGTCATTAACTCGGTACTCTTTTGCTTAAATTATGATGGTGTACTACTAATATTCCTCGAAAAGTAAGATGTTGAAAGGGTATTGAGAGAGCTCCATGATGGTCCTGCAGGAGGGAATTTTGTATGAGAGACTACAAATAATAATATTTTAAGGGAAGGATATTATTGGCCAAATTTGTTCAGGGACACTCACACATATGTTAGAAAGTGCAAAGTCTATAAAATAAGTGATGGAAAAGACAAGAAAGAGGCCATACCATTGCAACTAGTGTCAATTTATAAGCCTTTTTAGTAGTGGGGAATATATGTAATAGGAGATATAAATCCAAACTCATCCAAACAACACAGATATATACCGACTGCTACTGACTACTTTACGAGGTGGTCAGAAGCTATTCCCCTTACCCATGTCAATGAAAAAGTAGTGATACAGTTTCTGGAACAACACATCATGATGAGGTTTGGGGTGCCTTCAGTTATGGTATTTTATTACATTGTGTATCTTTCCTCTACTCTCCTAACTGAATTTGTTTTAGATAAATGGATTATTATGAGATACTCTGCTAACTATTATCCTTAGGGGAATGGTGTTTTTGATTCTACTAATAAACAATTTGTAAGGATCCTTAAGAAGACAATAGTAGAAAATCGTTGGAATTGGCACAATTCACTTCACAACACTCTATGGGATGATAGGGTAACCCCTAAGGAAGCTCTAGGAAATTCTTCTTAATTTATGGTGTACGGTAAAGAATCCATCATGTCGACTAACCTATATCTTCCATCCTTGAAACTCTCTCAATCCTTCATAGGAGAGCCCTTATCTAGGATGCAATAGAGAGTCGACACCCTCCTTATGGTCGAAGAAGAACGAGAATAAGCCAGGAGGAAGTTCATAGCCCGTTAATAGATAGTTAAAAAATGGTTTGAAAAACACAAGGATGGGGATAAGGATTTTGAGGTACAGGGACTTAGTTCTCAAATGGGATAAAATCAATGAGCCAAAGGGGAAACTTTCAAAGTTACAAAATCTATGGCTTGGACCTTTTCAAATTGTTAAGAAGATTGGGGTAGGAACCTATTTTATGCAAAAACTTAGGGGTGAGCTTGAAGCTCTTCCCAGATTCAATGACCAAGCTCTGAAATGCTTATTTTCATAGTTGTCCTGAATATAGTTTATTGTATTATAGTTTACCTTTATTTCTTTTCATTTATATTTTGATTGGTTAGTTTGATGTTTTTGTTTTTCAATTTATCTTTCCTTTTCCATGATTTGATTTTCTTGTTTTGATTTCTTTTTTATTATCATGAGGGTGTTGTTTGTTAAAATTGTGGCATAATATGCTAAGCCCAGGTCTCTATCTCTGGGTTTTAAGTTTCACAGGAAAATTGGGGAAGGATTAATAGCTCGAAGACTCCAATGCAGGAATAATTTATATCTATGTATACAAATTACTCAGGGAGAAAGAAGATGCTTAATTCATGGTTAGGGAATACTGAAAGAAATGGAACAGAGGAAATTATGACTGATACCCCCAGACACACTATAATTGGTTCTCATACTATTCAGGAAAGACAAACAAGAAGAAGTATAAGGTTTTGTTCCTCCACCCAGAAACATATATCCTCCTCCCCAATTCATTCTTGGCACATATGAAACAAAGGTAAACACAAGATAATAAGCCACAATATGTAATCTGGGAGGGTATGCAGATATCTTCGTTGGGGATATGGACGCTCGTTGGTAGTGGAGAAAGATATGTGATATCGAGGTGACTCCGTCAGGGCTATGGATGCTCATTAGTAGTGAAGAAACACCATGGTGAGGTTCTTAACTTTAGAAAAGTGATAACACCATGTCTTCCTAGCAGCCTTGAGTTCCGACTCAATTCTCGACAGGCAGGTATGAGTCATTGGTTTAATGGAAAGAGGCATGAAATCGAGTGAATCCCCATGAGTGGTCGACAAAAATGTCCCCTAGTTTATATGTATACATACTTGTGAATCATCCATGGTTCATTGTCTCAATTTGATAGCTAAATCCCAAAGCATATATCAGTATCATTAAAGGAGAAACATAGAGTCTAACTTCTACCAATGAATTGTCATTTGTTGAGCACTCAAGTCACCCTTAAAATTCTATAATTTTCGGGTGCCACTTTCTTCAATTTTATTTCTATGTTTTGATTTCAATAAAATATTGGTAGGTTTATATCCTTGTTACATTCATTTTAGTGGTTTTCAATGTTCTCTATATTAATGTTACTCACCACCAGAATGAAGAAAAGGGTAGGCATGTCAGTAATGAAGAAGAAAATTCTCAACACTTAATGATTTCCTCAAAATACCTTTGAAATCACTGATAAATTATAAGTTCACTGATGCCCTCCAGTTACTTCTCGAGTACATCGATTTTGATCAACATCGAGTGTCAGTGGAACCGACACATATGTTTAAACCACATAGTCTATCCAAGGAAACGCCGACACCGATCAATATCAGGCATCAGATGAGTCAGGGAATAAACACATGAACAATACTGATCACTCTTAAAAATTCCGACGCCAAAAATATCGAGCTTCAGTGATATCAATAGACAAACACGCACCGAAAAACCAAAATTCCTTCACCGATGCTCATAAACATTGGTCATCGATGCCCAACGTTGTACACGGTAAAATGCACAGAAAAAAAACAGGCGTCAATCATCGATAGACATTGGCATCGACAAACTGAAAGGTCAAAACTCGATAGACATTGGCCTCTATCATGTGTTACTTGCCTTTCCGATGTCTGATCAGGGAATAATGATCAGAGATATGGGTCGTCCATCGCTTCTCTTTGAAGAGATCTAAACTTGATATGGGTTGTTCATTTTAGATTTCCTATTCACATGCCTTTCGACGATCTCGACCAATCTATAAATTCCACATGAACATATCGATTGAGTCAAACACATGAAATCACTTATTCCTATGTTTCACTTATTTCGGGATTGACGATCTAACTACGCGCATGTCGCTAAAGCCTTGAGAAAACAAATTTCCTGACCCCCGATCTTGAATTTTGTTGCACGCCAATCACTGATCATTTGAAATCACCGATAGAATAATCCAATTCTCCTTCACACCACCGATATTCACATTGAATTAATTCTAAAATATGGCACCGATAATCAAAATATCTCAGAAGAAGGCAACGAACCCACCTCCGCTCTTCAAGGATACAAACACTAGAATGAAATCCAAGGTACTCCTGTCAACTTGGCTTGATTTGTAAAAACAAAATTCACCACGATGATTTCTCAGAGTTTACTCCTCATGGTGACCCAGAGGTGAGGAAATTTGATGACCAAATGTTCCCAAACATAAAACGTTCTTCACAATATATGGTGCTGTCTAGGACCCATGTTATACCAAGTGTTGAAACCTTAGAATGGATCATACACCATACAAATGCAGATAAATTCCTAATAAACAATAGAGATAGAGAGTGTATCAATGTTTTCTTGCCAACAGATGTGAGCACATATTGTAAACTTAAGGATGTTGAGGTCAGGCTAAAAAATAATTTTGTTGTTGAATTCCATGAGTGCCATAACACTAGCCAATTTCTGGCATCCTGGTGGAGGGAAGGCAAGAAATTCGTGAACCGAGCCTCAGGGTGGTACAATACAGTGAACCTCAGGGAACCCTACATGTTCTTGATAGCCCTGATCTGTTGGTTATATGGGGAAAATGACTACTCCAAGATCTTTGAGGCATGGATGTCTTTGTCTTACACAGTGGCTATATCTGGGAGCATTTATAACTAGGGAGCCATTATTCCCAAACAATCAAGCACCAGGATATAAGAAGCACAGAACCCAAAAACTAGAGAAACCCTTGCATTTTTCATGGCATCTTATCTTTTGGATGCAATATGTGCTAGGAATGTGTTCCCATACTTGAGTTTCAGTTGGAACGTCTCTAAGTTTCCAGTCCATGTTTATTTTAGTGTCTTATGGGAAAATAGGCACAAAAGATCAATCACTAAAATTTGTGATGGATTTATAGCTCGGGTACATTCACTGATATTTAAAAAATACTGGCCAAGGATCTATGAGGCAACAAGCAAAGTGATATCTAAGGCATGACATTGATAACTTGAAGAAAGGAGCACCTATATTAGAATCTTTGGAGCCACTCGTGCCCCACACTTACTACCAGATCATGAGCCAGACAAGTTGGTACTGGGATAAATTTGCTATCAGACCATACTACAAGATTTCAATGCCTCCTTGGTAAAGGACAAGAAAAGGGTATTCATCCCTTATGGGTTTTATGTAGGATACCATTTTGTGAAGGACATCACAAAGGCTAGGAAAGAAGCTCAAAATAAAATAGAGTACAAGTTTTTTACCGGGAGATACAAGAAACATGACCCTAAGAAATTAGTGGTTGAGCATACTAATCAGGTTGTATCTCATTGGCCATATGCGCGTGACATTTTTGAGGTTGAGATATTTACAGAAAATTCCTTGAACTGGGATGAATTATTGCAAAGGAAAGAAAAACTAGACTTAATCATATTCATGGCCTTTCCTGGGGATGAACAATTAGAATTATTAGAGAAAACAATAGAGGCAGGTGTACAAACTCAACATGAAGATAAAAAACATACAATAGAAAGGTTAGAGGCACAAAGAATCTTAGCAGAAGCCGAAAGGATGATTCGATTGCAGAGGCAAACCTCTATTCTTCTGGAATTAGCATCCATAGTAATAACTCTAGTCACACATAGGGAGGAAGAGGAGCTAGCAACCCCGGGGAATACTTCAATTGAGGAATATGATGAACAAAATATTTTGAAGAAAGCACCAACAAGAGAGAAAGAAACCGATCCAACAATCACAACTTCAACCAATCCATATATCCTAAGGGTAGCAGTACTTGTGATTGTTGACTCGATCACAATATACAACAATGACCTTGAGGATGTAGATACTGCAGTTCCTATTATAAATGAAGTAGTGTCAGAGATATTGAATACATAGTTTCCCCAAGGACCACAACCCTTGGAAATAGAGATAGATCTAAATAAAAATGAAGGTTATATCACTTCTTTAGATCAAGTCTCATAGCCTCTGGCTAAAGGGGAACACTATAACAAAGGCCAGGATGAACAGAAAAATAGAAAGCAATCAGAAGCTCAAGGAGATAAAGGTGAGAATGAAAATGGAACTACCATCGCAAAGAATGTGATATCAAATAAAGATGGAGAGAAAGGAGACCCCGATGTCGGGAACTCATCCAGGAGGGACACTAGCAAAGGAGAGGTTGATAAAGATCTAGAAGGTAGAAAGGAAGCCGAGAAAACCAAGACAAAACCTACATCATATTCTTCACTCCTAGGGTCAGCAACTTCGGTAGAAACCACAACAGAGGGGGGCATGAAAAATTCCCTCAACTTTGAACAAATTGGAGATTATCTCGCTAAGACAGGGATGGAAACTGAAAGAGGACCTGAAAAGTATTCAATAGTAAAAGAGCGAGAAGGGGAAATCACCCATTGGGAGCCAGGAATCAACAAAGGCAAGGATCCAATGATTGAGCCTTTTCATACACTAGGTAGTTTAGGAAATTCTCTTTCATGGGATGAAAAACCAATTCTAGAGCCTATAGATGAGGTAGACGATTTCCATGCTATAGCTAATTATGACAGAAAATGGTAATTGGTAGTAAGAAGGATAGGTAGAAGAGGAGACTCGCTCTAGACAACGTTGTGATGATTACCAAAGAGGACACCTTATTGGATGCTAGACAGTCCAGGGTGAGTGAGTTATTAGGAGCAGGTATGGATATATCTAGTTCCACCATGGATAGGGAGAGAGAGGATGAGCGACTAGGTGACTCTATGAGAGATTAACTAGTGTATCTCAGGCATCAAGTGGAATATTACCAAGACACCACTCAGGTAGTTAGGTTCATAAGAGTTGAGCTCACAAAGAGAAGCTTTCATAACACAAATCATTGGTTATCAAGAAGAAAATTTGTTAAGCCAAATGTCACACAAAAAAATGGTGTAGTGGTCCAAAAGGTCTCGCAAAACTATGGCACAAATTGAATACATCCGAGAGATCCAAAAGGTCCAAGGGAAAGAAGAGCATGGTATCATATTGTTGACTGAGGAAAGCTTGGATAGATTCCAAATGGTGGCATAATATTGGACGTGGATAGTAGAGGAGCCACAAATAAAGATACAAGACAAATGGGAATATTTTCTCAAGAACTGGGGTAAGATAAATAAAAAAATGAAGGATATCGGCTTCCTAGAGTTTGGCATGCTCAATGACTTTGTAAACCTAAATGACGTAGTAAAAAAATGCATGGAGTCTGATGAAAAATTTGAAGTTAACATCTCTCAAGTCAAAAGGATGGAAGGAGGATTGTTCAAGAGACTCACCGACAGGATTATTGGAGCAACCTGGGTTTTGCAATACCTCAATCCCAAGATAGACCGGTTCAAATATCGAGTGATGGAAATGAAAGATAAGCTCAATGCCCCAATGGATCAACATCATTTTTTGCATCTGCATAATTGTGAGGATCTCTTCTCCTAGTGGTATGAATCTGAAAAGGTGAATCCTTTAAGATGGTTGGAGTTTTCTAATAGCTTCCACATGGACACAATTCACTTTATCTTTTCTTTTCTATATGTTATGTAAACCTTATTATTATTTTCTTTGCATGGGATTTTTTTATAATAAATATATCGACCTCATTTTGAAGGGTCGACGATTTTTGTAAAGGATGATAATTAGATGAAGAACTATTTTGAAGTTTAATATTGAAGCTCATATAGAGACAGAGACGATTTTTTCCAAAGCTTGTGGATTAGCGTAATATGTGGATTGTTCTGCATACAATTATCTTCTACGATCAATTTAGTAAGACTGTGGTTGTGTTTAATATATATTGAATGATTATGCTTGCTAAATGAATGTTGGCATAAATTCAATGTTGTTTTAAAAGTTGCTTGTGTTATATGGTAATAAGAATTATTTCTAGCTATTTGTTTCTAATATGTTATTTCCTTTCAATTCTTAGATGATGTTTTCCACTTAATTAATAAGAATATTATTCTAGGACACTCATGGATTTCATTCAATTCAAACATCAAACAATGCAATAGTTGAAATATGGACGAGAAAATTGTCTTGCTTATGTGGTACATGTAGTAGTAATGGATGGGATGATTGTGAATCGACAAACTAGGTAGATAGATGGGATCATGTACCACTCCCCATTGGTCAATGTATAAATATGTAGTTATCTCACTTGGAGGAGGACCAATCAAGTATTTTAGCAGATTATGATCACGTCTCAGATCTCATACAACTAGGTTCGATGAATATTATATTAATTTTGATTAACTAGCATGAATGTTGTACATTTTGTTCATTTAGTGGACTCACATGTTGGCACTCATTTTTGTAGGGCACATATACATAGTGGTTTCCCCAGAAGGAAATGAATGGGGCATTGACTATAGCTTGGCATGTTGCTTAGAGGGAAAACAAACCCTCATGCTCTCATTAACTGACTCCGAAGACATTCAATTTCCGATTAGGTTGATGGATATTAAAAAAGAATATTTGACAGATGATGAAATGAAACGAAACAAAGGTGGTTATGTATTTCAATATTATAGACCAGGTTAACCTATATACCACTTTACAAACTTAGTTGTTGGTACAAACCTAAAACTACAAACAATTCCAAGGAAGAACTCATCAAAGGTACGCTACTTCATGCTTTATGTTGAGCACGTGAAGTTAATGGAGGCCATTAGTATTAGAAATGATCCTGATGGTCTACTTGAATGACCATAGGTATGTATAAAGGTATGTGGTATGCTTGTTAATTTCTATTCTATTTCGAGATATGTGTGTTGTATGTTTTTTTGTTCAATTTTCAATTAATTTATAAATGACTTATAATTGTTCTTAATGAAGGAGTTTAACTCTATTTTCATTTGTTTCACCTCTGATATCCAAATAAATGTAGGCACATAAAGGCGCATCAATAAGAACAACAATTTTTTTCGACACCACCCAATGATTCTCGAAAAGATGGGGCTAGGAAGACATTGAGAAGTGTATGTAGTTACTTTATAAATTTATAATTTATCCTCATTTAGTGGATTAAATGAGCAAGAGAAAGGGAAGTTTCTCTCTATACTCATCTGACATGCCTAGATTGTGAGAAGAATCCCCACTTCAAGCACTCCAAGTATACCAGGGTTTCCAAATTCCACAAAACCTTATCAATATCAAGTGCAAATGAATAAAAGTAGAAAATAATGAAGTATTCTCATGTTTTGTTATGGTTAATGAAAATTTTGTTCAATGTTGTATGTACTCTTATACAATTAGGTCATGTGCACATTCTAGTGATCCTATAAATGCCTAGGTTGTGAGAAAGGGAATCAGATCCCTCTCATTATCACCCCAATTCCTATATTGTTAACAAGTCCATGTGCTTCTACTCATGTACTTCTTCTAAATACAACACCTATTTGGAAACAATTCCTCTCACCAAATCCCTTCTAGAATGGTGTAACAATGCTAGGGTTTCATTAAAGCATGTAGAGTAATTATGACAACACTAAAACCTACTTGTTTGAACAATAATTGAAAGATCAACAAGGGTATTCCACTCATCCTATAAATTCCTAGGTTGTGAGAAATGGAAATAGCTCCCTTTCATCATCACCTTAATGCCTAGATTGTTATAAATTTCATGTGATTTTTCTACTCGTGTTATTATTCTAAATACAAAACCTATTTGGAAACAATTACTCTCACCAAATCCCTTTTAGAATGGTTTAAGAATGCTAGGGTTTCATTAAATCATGTAGAGTAATTATGACAACACTCCAACCTACTCGTTTGAAAAATAATTGAAATATCCACAAGGGAATTCCACTCATCCTATAAATTCCTAGGTTGTGAGAAAGGAAATAAGCTCCCTCTCATCATCACTCCGCTCACCCCACCACCATATTGGTGTATGCACCATTTTATGTCCCATTTAGTGAAATCTTCCAAAAAACTATTAGATACCTTGTCTTTGTGAATCCCCACTTGATTTTGTGTGTTATGAGCATTGTCGATTCTTGTCAATATGGGAAATGACACCTTCACTAGCATCGCAACAATCCAACCTACTTGTTTGAACAATAATTGCATTGGGATTTCATTTTATGCATGCTATGTAATTACACCAAGCTTCGAAACCACGTGTGAACCATAATAACCATGTTAAGCTTCTAGTTGGAATGTGTAGAGTAATTATGTTAGTCTACAAACCACACATAGGGAAAGAAAACCACATAATATTTCCACATTATCTTTTCCATAGATTCTAAGACAATATTGTAGCCAACATCTACCTTGGACACACAATAACTCCTTATTATACCCATCATAAGGCATGGCATATAACATTGGCATATAGTTTGGGCATTGACCATAACCATCAATTCATTTGCAACGTGTTTACTAGCCCTATGCAAAGTACAATTCATCTTTGCAAGTACAAAAATATCGATTGAAATTCATACCTACATATAAATGTTTTCTCTTTCTTCTTGAGTTTGTCTTTTAGCTCTTTTGGAATCTTGCTCATCTCCCTGCTTGAAATATAGAGATAGTGTTTTTAAAAATCAACCCCTAGTTCAAAAATTGCATTATCCCTTATTGAGAAAATCCATAGTTTCAAAGATACTCGATTTTTTTTTTTACTCAAAAATCTTGCTCATCTTCCTGCTTGAAATACCATGTCTGTAAAAAAAATGTTTTGTTCAATGATCTTGTGAACTAGGGTTTTTCTCAGTAAGGGATAATGCAATTTCTGAACTAGGGGTCGATTTTGAAAAACATTGTCTTAGGTGATTATGGGTAGTGTGGCCACATGGGCCTTGGCCAAACACAGTCGTAGGATCTTTCAGAACTCAATTATGCTACCTGGTTTGGATTTTATGCCTTCATATCAAAATGTCAATCTATCCCTGAATGGATTTAAGAGGTGAGTTGCAACTCACCATAAAACTCTAACTAGGCCTCGGATGGAAAAGAAATTAGTTGTATTGTATTCGAAGAATCATATTACAGCTAGGGGAACCCCTCCCCTATGATTTCATTGCCCAAAAAATGGTTTGTTTGAAGATATTAGAAACTAGGGTTTTTCTCAGTAAGGGACAATGCAATTTCTGAACTAGCGATCGATTTTGAAAAACATTGTCTCGAGAAATTGTGGGTAGTGTGGTCACGTGGGGATTGGCCAAACACACTTGTGGGAGATTTCAAAACTCAATTATGTTGCTCGGTTTGGATTTTATGCCCCCGGACCAAATTGTCAATGTGTCCTTGAATGGCTTTAAGCGGTAAGTTACAACTCCACATAAAATTATAATCAGGCCTCTGATGGACGAACCGTCAATTATGTTGGAATGATGACAATGGATTACAGCTAGGGGAACTACTCCCCTATGATTCCATTTCCCGAAAAATGGTTTGTTCGAGGACCTATGGAACTAGGGTTTTGCTCAGTAAGGGACAATGAAAATTTTGAACTAGGGGTCGATTTTGAAAGATATTGTCTTGGGCGATTGTGGATAGCATGGTCATGTGGGTCTTGGAAAAACACACTTCCAATATCTTTTAGACCTTAATTACGCTACTCGGTTTGGATTTTATTGTTGGTTTTGGAGATCGATTATCTTCGTGATTTAGAGGTCTTGTTTTAGCTGTGTTTGGATCCCATTTCTTGATGGGGGAGTGTGGGGGGGCTTGACCCCCCACATATGTCGACAGGGGGAAGGAAAAACTTTATGGATCCCCCCCCCTGGAAGGGGTTCAGGGGTAGTGCTCCCAAAGAGAAATTTTTGGGAAAATTTCCTTGTAAAATATTATAATTTCATAGTCAATTTGAATTTTTCATCATTAGGTCGCAGATATGCTGGTAGAAGCTATGTTAGGGTTTTTTTTCCTAGAAGGAAACCCTCTTTTATGTATGAGGGAATTGTATTTTGGCTATGTATGTGAGTGAATATTGTATTCTGAGAGAGAAATTTTGTGAGAAAAGAAGAGGAAGTTACAATAGGTGTGTTGTGGATGTATGCCATATTGGGTGAACCACTTATATATGTTTCTCTTTGTATTGTGTATCTTTTTTTTTTTTTTTCCTTGTCTATTTTATATTATTTCTCTGTGATCCTTTCTTTCTAATAATTGGTCTCAAAGCGAAATGTAACTCGCAAAAAAAGAGGGTTCTTGGTTTGAGTGGGAGAAATGGCGAAAGATGGAAGGTTTAGGGTCGATAAATTTAATTGCCAAAACTACGATTTATGGAAGATGCAAATGGAAGACTATCTATATCAAAAGGATATTTTCTTATCGTTGGGTGTAAAAGAAAAGAAACCAATGAGTATGAAAGATGAAGAATGGGAGGTTCTTGACAGAAAGACACTATGAACGATTCGACTGTTTCTGGAAGCATCAGTGGCTTTCAACATTTCAAAAGAAAATGAAATGGACTATCTTATGAAGGAATTGGCTAAACTATATGAAAAACCCTCGTCCTCCAACAAGGTATTTCTAATGAAGTGAGTATTTAATATGAAGACATGAGAGGGTGGGTTTGTTTCCAACCATTTAAATGAATTTAGTACGGTTACTAATCAACTAAGTTCTATAGGAGTGTTACGAGGAAAATCTCTCTATGGCTAGGGGAAAACCACAAAAGACGGAAATGACTACAGAAATCAACTCTATTCCCAAGTAAGATATATAAAAAAATATGCTAACAAGACAAGATAAAAGGCCTACCTCGTCCATACGTTCAATGAAGTCCACCATTGAGCA
This sequence comes from Picea sitchensis, assembly GCA_010110895.2. Classification (NCBI taxonomy): domain Eukaryota; kingdom Viridiplantae; phylum Streptophyta; class Pinopsida; order Pinales; family Pinaceae; genus Picea; species Picea sitchensis. The sequence goes on along the minus strand of SNQJ01S0049246.1, from coordinate 11,314 downwards.
CTCAACCTAATGTAATACACCTGCAACTAGTCCTAAACAACCAAGCAAAGCAAGCATATGGTGATAATATATGATGTTAGCACATTCAGTAGCATAATCCATTAACATACATAAAAAATACGCCCATGGAATAATAATTCAAATATTTTCAAGATATCAATTGGATGGGAAAAGAGTATTTCTATTAATATATGATCAGCAGAAGTGAATAAGTTACAGACTTCCGAGTCAGTACAGTTCGAAATCGAGTAACAAAGTTCCTTCCAGTTGGGACTCCACCACTTCAATCCTCCACTAAAGGCAAGCTCATGTAAAAGAGACAATGGAGTTCTCACTCACTAAGGGAAGAGATTGGGGGTTGAACACTGTGTTCAGACTTAAAGGATAAAGGGATGCAGACTCAATGTGAAGTGAATAATTCCTCCAGAGTAACTTTGCTCTCAAAGTTGAATTCTTTCTCCTCTTTTCCATAGCTCGGAATTGTCCCATTTATAGCCTTCAAATGGAACTGAAGGGTCGGGTCGAAATGTTTCCAGTATATGGAAGGCCAAGGATCATTGATCTCCTGTCGTGACATGGAAAACCGACACCAATTTTAAATTATGGGCACATTTCCCGATGTATGCGGGTTGTAGTGGTGCAACCTACGTATACGCATGATGTATAGTAGGCAAGGTGCGTATATGTGGAAAAAATGTGTTTTTAGCTCTGGGATTTGCAAAAGGGATGAAAAGTTTGCATAGGGAAATGGGAAAAGGCCCTATGTGAAAGATTGCATGGGGTGAGGGAAATCTTGCTATAACAGATGCCCCCTAATGTGTGAGGTTAAAGGAGTATCTGTGATGGCTGAAATACATTATAAAAACCCATAAGTGGAGTGATGGGGAACCAGCTGGAAGAACTAGTTGCTCATTACAATCTGCACTGAATTTGCATACATGGCTGCCAATTTGAATTACACTACAGATCCATGTGAAAATATACCAAACAACAGTCCATGGCCATGAATAGGAAAATACAAATGTGGCTACATGCCAAAGGTTGTCATAGTCATGAACAAGGCCCATTAGAGCTAGTCTCAAAATCAATCTAAAGATATATGTATACAATGGAGTACAATATGATCTCCCATGATCACTGAAGTCACATAGGTATTGGTCCAATGAAAAGGAAGTAACAACTTAGGAAAGTTGTGGCCACATACCGATGTCTTCAAGTCTTCTACATAATCCGCCAAAGGTGCAAGTCTACATCATGTGAATAAAGGAGTTGAGGTTAAACAAAATGAGACATCGTTTGATTACTAGTCATTGAGGTATACCGTTAACAAAAGAGAGACAACCTACCGATGATGAAAGTAGGTATCAAGGCACTGAGAACATTCTTACAAGTGTGAATAAAAGAGTCGGGGTCGAACACTTGAAGAATCCACCGATCAGGAGACATTGATGTATTCCCAACTATCGATGGCGAGAGAAGCTGCCACTAATGACTGCAAGCCTCAAGGTACTCATAGGACTCTAGGTATCATTTCCAGAATAGATGAGTTGAAGTTGATGGAAGGAGACCCGCTGAAAGGAGAGCATTAAGACATCTCTCATCATTCAGCACGAGGCACAAAGCAGGAGCTTGATGATTTGGAGGAAATCAGATGAAGAACATGTTCATGAATCAATGACCCTGTGCATCTTTCGCATGTTCCAAGTGCAAGTGGTACACGAAAAAGACCCTCTGAATAGCAACCAATGAGGAAAATTTCCGAAAAAGGAAAGGAAACCACCAATAAGTCTAATGGCATCTAAGACACTACATGGACCCCAATGTGTGAATATATGTCTTGTCTTCGAACTCAAGGGAAACCACCTAGTCAATGACCAATGATGAAATGTCAATTGTCGAGTTCAAGGTTACCTACCAATGAGGAAAGTAGGACCAAGGTGCATGATAGGACTACAACATCATGTGATTCTGAGAAAAACTGAAGGTATGGCCAACATGCAAAGTCAAGAGTTATGAGGAATGGTCGACAAAGGTTGATAAACATCCTTTGAACAAGAGCATGAAACATATGGAAGACTTTGCCAACATAGAATCAATGATGAAATCATGAGATGCAGGAAGCATCAATCAATTTCTCCATAGAGACTGGAAGAGTAACCAGTCGGGGGAGAAAACTCTCTGTAATGATCTCAGCTTCCTAAGGCCATGCTAAACCAAAAATTATGATTACAAGTGGACTCAATAAATTTGTGCTTTGTTCAAAGGCGAAATGATTGCTGCCAATATAAGATAATGTTGCCTTCTTCTCCATCTTTTTTTGTTTTTTCATAGTCAAATGAATGCTATGATACAGAGGAGGAAATGAGTGTCGCAAGGAAGAAAAACTAGTTCTAGTAGTGGAACATACCTATGCTCAATGCAAGGAGGTGCATGTGGGAGATGGACACTTGGGGGAATGTTCCCTCCTACGTATAGGGTGTCAAATTGTGAAGTATATAAACGAGGCTCTTCTTGGTTGAGGATGAAAAAAATTGTTGAGGCAAATGGTTTATAATGCAAAGAAAGAACCAGCTATAGGCTCAATACTGCAAGCGAGGGAATGAGATGCAATCACAACTTAATGCAAAAAAATGTCATTTTTCATAATATTAGTCTACTTGGTGTGAAAAAGGGATAAACATGTACCAAATAGACATCCTTTCAGATCCAATTTACGAGTGTGAAAGAGACAAGTTCACTCGACAATCTTTTCTCTTTTTGAAAACGAGTAAAAAAAGAGCTTAAATCAAACTCGGTTGAGAGTCCTCTAGGTATAGGTCAGCATGTTTATGAGTGAGAAATGAGGCTCAACATAAAATCATGTATTAGCTATAAGGTACTCTCGGACCTACAAAAAAAAAATCTCGGCATGGGCACCAAATGGAGCAGAGGATCTAACTAGGGTACCCATGTTTGGTAAGTCTCTACCACTTGATAATGACACATCTTATAGCAGATGGAGGGTTCTATGTCGCAAAAAATGGGTTCGTACCTAAGGCATATGATTGACATTTATAGGATAATGAAAATGTGCATGATGGAATGGATACCTATCCTATATGTTGGGTAGTGAAAATACCTGCCCGTGGTTACGAATGATCAACATAATGCTAAAATCTGCAAGAATCCCTGGTGAAAACTACAAAAACCAACTCAATCCACTGCTATATTAGTCTATTAGGTGAAAATATGATTCAAAACTATAGAAAGTGGGTAAACACTGCTATAAATAGTAACAAAAACCAAAATTTACTATGTCATTTTGACTTTTTACCCAAATAGTGAAAATTGGACCAAATTACCTTTGATCTTCAACTGGTGATTGCAGGAGTGTCGAGTGACGGAATTAGAGATCGTATGGACTAGGTAATTCCTCTTCCCCTCCTCTTCCTTTCTAGTGGTTTACATTTTTAATTTAGATTTCAAAATTTGAGTTAATTAGGGCACAAATTGATTATTTCAATGTACACGGGCTACCACTCATCGAGTCACGTATACGTGAGGTTATACACGACTGTGTAAAATACAGACAGGATGTACTCAGACCTATACATGATTATGAATGTTGCAAGCCATGTACAACTCTGTAAACAAGGTTTTTGATGGATGTTAACTCAAAAATTGATGTTTCTTTAGCATGATGGTGCTAGAATGGAGGGAAAGGGAACACGAGGAGGTAGATGTTGTTGTGGAAAGAGATATGGGGGCCCAAATGGCCTTGAAAATATGAGGGTTGTAAAAAATTTGGGCACTCAAAGGGATGAGGGCCCATGTGAGGTTGTTACAGTTGCTCGTGGATTACTGGGATCCTGACAGTGAGAGATTCAAGATCGATGGGAAACCATTGAGGATTGAAGTCGAGGATATATATTTCTTGACTGGGTTATCGCACCAGGGTGAGGTGGTGAACCTAAAATCCAGGGGAGATGGGAGCAGTATGAAGATAGAAGAGTACATAGATGCTCACTGTGTATCAGGGACCGAGAAGGTCGAGAGTCAACTCTCCATATGAGTGATAAAGAATCTCAGCCTCAAGATTGTTGTCCTCGTTTTGACCAGGATCAAAGGGTTGACTTTGTTGCACCAGGCATCGAGGTCACTCATGTTCTATTTTGTATAGTGTTTGAGACCCACAGTTTACGATTGGTGCACCTCACTAATGGATAATATGAAGAGCCAGTTGACAGAGTGCAAACAAGGTGACAAGAGGAACTTCGGGTTTGCCTCTATCTTGTGTAGCTTTTTCTTCGAGTAGGTTCCAGGTATGGTACCTAGAGTTGAGATTATTCCTAGAGGACCTCGCGATCCAACCATGGCACAGTGGACAGAGGTAATGAGATGGTAGGCGGGAGGTAGGGTGCCCACACCCTACAACGAGGATTTCTTTTACTGGTGGAGGCGACAGGTCATTTCTCTGGATGACTACCCCGATGTAGGGATCGACTTCAAAGGGGACCCTGACATGCCACTACCACCAGGGACCACTTAAGGGGACATAGGTATGTCAAAGTTTTTAAATATTTCATTTTTTTGTATTTTTGTATAGAATTTTTTTTTTTTTTTGGATGATCCTTAAGTACTAACTAGACACTTGTGTGACACAGAAGTAGGTCTGCGGTGGCTGAATGGGCTTTCAAGACATCGTCAGAGGCACTGGGGAGATGAGGCAGCGAGAGGAGAAGCAGAGAGAATCCTTCAAAACGTGCAGGGAAACTTGTCTCGTTTGACACATAGGATTCTGATGGTTCAGGTAGAGGATCTGTCGGAGGCCTTGCAGCGACAAGTGGTTGGTGTGCCTAGAGCTTGGGTGCGACTCTTTTGCCATCTCACAAAAACCGTAGTTTGTTATCATGACACACATCTAGTGTCACAGGCATATATGTCATGGATTTTGTATTATCGGTTGTATATGTGTGTTGAGGGTGTTGGCCCCAATTTGTACTATAAAAATCATATTTTTTGAAATATATATAACAGGGTTCTTTGGCTTTACTTATATTACAATGTGTACATTGATAAGATGATTTTCTTTACTTTAGTTATGTGACAAATGCCAATCTAAAACGGAATTATCATAAGCATCAAATACATAATTAGAACTCCTAGGTATGTGATGATAAGTAATAAAATCAAATTGTCATTCTAAAAGACGTATCTGTAGGAATCGTAGTAGTAACGTAGGATCGCGCACGCGGTAATTGTCGTTCAACTAACATACTGCTAACTGGGAATCTAGGCAAACCTCTAAAGAGTGAATACCATGTGAAATAGCATCGCACAAAATTTATATAACGACTCTATATTCGGCCACATTATTTGTGGATGGCCCTAGGCATACGACACCTAAAGACACCAGTAGACCCTCGGGCAAGTAGACCACCCAAGCGGGGGAAGCCAAGTTCCATGTATGACAACTGGCTCCATCTACAAATCCTAATTAGAATGAAGACTCCGTTGACATCTGCCAACCAAGGGAAAACTCGATAAGCAAGCCGAAGACAAAGGAGAAAGGGAAAAGATATATACACTAAATTACATTAGTATACAAAGAGTTATGCCCAAGCTTGGGGCTCAAGTGTAATATGTTTTCAAGTAGATCCCATTCCAGGGCTCGACCAACATGCTCCCTTCACAATATTCTAACTCATAGGATCCTTTTTCTAAGACACATCGCACGATATAGGGACCGTGCCACATGGGTTTGAACTTGTCTTCCCCCAGCGGTTCTTTGGCTTGATCATAGAAAAGGACCAAGTCACCCTTAGCGTACAACTAAGAACACAAACACTTATCGTACTGGACCTTGACACGTCTTTTATTCACATCGATAGTCGTAGAGGCATCTCGACGTTGCTCGTCAAGACTCTCTAGGTGTACAAGGCATCGCTCGAGATCGAAAGTGTCAGGGAGGAGCACGATTGACAATCTAAGAGAAGGGATTTCACATTCAATAGGTAATATCGACTCCACACCGTGTACTAACTGGAAAGGATAAAATCTGGTGGCAGTCTTAACCGAGGTTTGGTATGCCCAGAGTGCGGGATATAGCATAATATGCCAGTCAAATTTACTCTGGCTAACAATTTTCTGCAAAATGGTCTTAAGAGACTTGTTGACGGCCTCTACCTGTCCATTTTCCTAGGGGTAGTAAGGGGAAGAAAGACCTTGCTTAAACCCCAACTTGGATGCTATCTCTTCCATCATTTTGTTTTGAAATTGACTGCCATGATCAGTGACAATCTCACTCAAGATATCGAATTTGGCGATAATTTGATTGAATACGAAGAAGGTGGCAGTCTTCCCATCAAATTTAACTATAGGCATGGCCTCAAACCACTTATTAAAGTATTCTACGGCCACGATAATGTGTTGATTCCCCCCAGCCGAAGTTGGGTTGCAATCCATGAAGTCCACCCCCCACTGGGTGAACGGATCGATGGTAATGACTGGGTGAAGAGGGGATGGATGTGAGCGCATTTTCCAAGTGAACACCTAGCAGGGGTGACACTTCTTAACTGCTTCAACATAATCTTTAAAGATAGATGGCCAAAAATAACCGGCTCACAAAATTGTCTAGGATATTGCAAGCCCAGATAGATGACCACCACAATCCCCACTGTGGCAATCGTTTAGAACTGACTCGGATTCTTTGTGAGTTAAAAAACGATGCAAGATATTATCTATTCCTTGTTGATACAAAGTGTCATCAATGATAATGTAATGCTTAGCTTGGCATCGTACACGTCGTCGGTTATCTCGTGAGAGATGCTCAGGAAACTTCAAAGTTTGAATATAGAGAACAATGTCTCCATACCAGGGGTTGGACGACGAGACAAGGAAAATGAATTCATCCACAAATGAATCAACATGGATAACATCCTCATCCAATCATCGAAAGTCGGATATTAACTCCGCAAACACTAGTGATTTCTTGGATTTCGCAGAAGCGAAATCGATATCAAATTCTTGTAAAATGACAATCCATTTATTACATTTCCCCCCTATCATATGCCTGGTAAGGATGTATTGAAATGGATTGACATCAACAAACACAATAGTCTTGAAAAGAAATATATAATGGCGTAATCATTGGACTGCGTGAACGAAAACCAAAGCTAGCTTTTCAACATGAGAATAATTGAGCTCAGGATCGACTAAGTTTCGACTAAGATAGTATATGACATGCTCGCGGAGCTCATCATGCTTCTGAACCAAAACCATACCAATCGTCTCTTCGGACGCGGCGACATAAAGCAAGTAACCATACTGTAATCAGGAGACTTTAGCAGAGGTGTTGATACCAAGGCTTTCTTCAAAGCATTGAAGGACTCATGGGCTCATTCATCCCAGATAAAAGGGGTGTCCTTCTTCAAAAGATGCATGAAACCCTTAGTAATATTGGCATAGTTTACTATAAACTGACATAAAAAGTTAGCTTTCCCCTGTAAACCTTGAAGTTGTCGAATAGTGCACAGGGGAGGCAACCAAAGTATTGCCTCAACCTTTAATGGATCTACCATGATCCTGGTCTCAGAGACTAAAAATACCAAAAGACGTCCAAACCTAACGCAAAATATGAATTTGTGAGGGTTCAACCAGATTCTATAATGTCGACATCTTTCAAAAACTAGTCGAAGGTGCTTAGAGTGATCCACTCTCTTACGAGAGTGAGTAGCAAGATCATCAAGGTACGATTCAACTATATGCTTAATATCGTTGTAACATCCAAATAATTCTAAACATTATTTATTTTCATAAACAATTTATTTCCTAGCTGAAACAATAATTTCTTAGCATCATAGTGATTTTCATAACAACAACTTTAATAACTCAAATTTATCAATAGAATACTGCTTTCAGTCTCGTGAGACTAAAAATACCAAAAGATTCAAACCTAACGAAAATATGAATTCTGTGGGAGGGTTCAACCGTGATTTTATAATGATGACATCTTTCAAAACTAGTCCAAGGTGCTTAGAGTGATCCACTCTCTTACTTAGAGTGAGTAGCAAGATCATCAAGGCAGCCATTCAAACTATATGCTTAATATCAAGAATATCCAAATAATTCTAAACATTATTTATTTTCATAAACAATTTATTTCCTAGTTGAAACAATAATTTCTTAGCATTATAGTGATTTTCATAACAACAACTTTAATAACTCAAATTTATCAATAGAATAATGCTTTCATAACTGAAGAATAAAAACATAAATTTAACAAGTACCGGTTCTCATACCATCAAGGTTAATCGTGTTCTGTCAAGCACCGCTTCCTCCCATCAATCCCGCCACAAAATGTGAAAATAGCTGCCCAAACTACCGTCCAATTCCCACAAATTAGGAACGACTTTAGCCTGTGATATCAATGGATATCCTTGCCCTCCGTGCCCAAAACTTCTAGCAACGCAGTGGCTCAACTCATCAAGATGCCACAATCCACACAATACCTAGGTGCCCACAAAATCAATAAGCCACAAATTTTAAAAATGTACCACTGTGATCCATCCCCCAATCAATATCGGTGCTATCCCCTTCTTCCACCCTTTTTTATTCCCTCCGAATCACTTCATGCATTTACTCTCCAACCACCACCCCTCCATACCCCTTCCATAAATGTTTTATCTTCTCGATTGGCTTTGCCCTCGTGATAATACCACCCTCAAAGATACAATGCTAACTCCCTCAAGTATTCTTTTTATATTTTATCTCTTACTCATTACACCATTAAATGAATTATGCAAATTGATTGATTACTTAATTAATCACTCTTTATATTCTTTTAATTAATTTTGCTTTATAGTCTTTAAATATTTATTCAATTAGGGTCGTTAAGCATACACCCACCTCTTTCATTTCCATCTTGTTCATAAAAAAATAATTCTCTGCTGATGTTTGACTTATCAATTGTCATCCAACAAGGTCTAGTCAAGAAAAATTGGAAAAATAATGCTATGTCAAATAAGGCCAAAAACGTAGAGGTGAAGAACAAGATAAAACAAAAATATTAAGGCTAGAGTCAGGTTAAACAATTTCATTAAAAAATCCCAACCTCTAAGTCCTATGTTAAAAATGTATATCTAAAGAAAAGGGACCAGAAAATCAAAGAAAATGTAAAAGGGGAATTAAATAAAGTGCTAAGGTGGTAAATTTAAGTAGAAGCTCCCTCTTAGAAAGCTTACATATACAAATGATGAAGATTCCTAGCTCCTTTGAAAGCTAGTCGTACGCAGATATGAAGAAACTCTTCTTGTGGGCAGGCATGAAGCGCGATAGTCCATTTCGCCGGCCAAATGCCCAGAGTGTCAATTTCAGTGAAAGCCGACCAATCATCACCGCATACAGGCCTCTACAACCACATGACATTCTAAGCGTCCAAGTGGGAAGTCATCTCTATGGATTTATTGTGGGTTACCACCACATCCCATAGACAATAAATGCTATCTGCGATAGTGGATAAGTTAACCAAGAGTGCTCATTTTATTCTGGCCGGAGACACTTACGATGTCAACGATGTGGCATAACGCGTGTGTTTGTAATGAGGTTATCCGTCATTGCACGGAATACCTAAGAAGATCATTTCGCATTGTGACTCCGTGATTCACTTCTAGATTTTGGACAAGTTTACAATACATAGGGGACTCAGCTTTGAACTTACACAACTTCTTATCATCCTAAAACATTTATCGCATCGAGAGGGTAAATCAAAGACATGTTTAGGATGTACGTAATGGATAATCAAACCCAATGGGAGAAGTACCACCCTTGGTAGAATTTGCTTACAATAATAGCTATCATAGTTCCATCGGAATGCCACCATATGAAGCTTTGTATGGGAGACCGCGTTAACAATTCATTGAGTTGGGATAGATTCAGAAGACGAAAATGCTAGCTTAATTGATTCAGAAATGGAGGAACAAGTGATTCAGGATTAGGCTGGAGATTAAATAAAGCACAGGATAGACAGAAAAGCTATGCAGATGCACAATGACTCAATCGGTTGCGAAGTGGGAGACCAAGTTTTCATCTGTATCAAGCCCAATAAGAGTAAAATTTGGTTTGGGAAACGGACAAAGTTTTTTCCTTGATTTATAGGACCATTCAAGATCCAAGAGAAAATTAGACCCATTTCATCGCTCCTCAGAGATCACACCCATCTTGCATAAAACTCATAATGTATTTCATGTATCCGTTTTTACGTCATTATGTTGTCGGCGAACACATAAACTAAATTGAAGAAACTGTGTGTCTGACGTAGAACCCTCATGGTAGAACTGCTACGCATATTGGACCATAGAGTCCGACAACTCAGGAATTGTTTGGTAGACCAAGTTAAGTTTTAGTGGGACAAGTATAGTCCAGATCCTGGACTATACTTGGGAAGATGCCGAGACAACTACGGCGAGATTATCCCTCATCATTTTGACCACTTCGAGAACATATTTCTCGAAGGTGGGGTGTATGTAACACCACCTTTTGACTAAGACAGCCCGAACTACCTGAGGACTATATACTTTATTTTCTAGTCACCATGAAACCATTAAGAGATACACTTAAACTTTAAAATTTTGAACTTTTAAGAATATTTAAATGTTAATGGTGATGATGCATGGAATGTGATCTATTATGAGAATGTGAACTTTACGAACGTACAGATGATGTTGTTGACGATGCATGAATTGCGATCTATTATGTGAACGAAAATTTTATGAATGCTATTTATGATGATGTATATAATGAGACATATTGTGAAATAGAGAAATTGTTGAATGTTTAAATACCATTAGCATGATGATTGGATAAATGATAATCTTTTGAATGTATAAAAGTATGAATTATGGGATATGGTGAAATCTAATTCAATTGGAAAACTTGATGTTATGTATTGGTACTGAGATACCAAATTAAAATAATGAAAGTATGCAAATTATATGATGTTAATGCAAAGAAATGCATGAGTTTGTGTTGCAGACTAACTTGCAGGTTACGGGCTATGAAATAGCCAAGTGGTAATGATGATGAAAGTGGATAATGGGACCACTGATCGGGAACATTATGGTATGAATAACGTATATGGAAATTATTTTGATTTGGATGCACTGCTATGATGTATATGGACTGTAGTATGATTGTGGTACTAACACTGCCCAAAACCGAATAAACGATGACAAAACCTCTAGAAACACAGTGCTCCTGTGTGTTCCATTATGGGGTGTTGACCCTGGTACTATGAGGAGGGGTGGAGGTGTTTCCCACCGTGTATCCTCCGAAACCT